>MDKI01132542.1:0-28637 GCA_005239505.1 Nicotiana paniculata | reverse complement strand
ATATTACTTGTCGACCACGTACACTTGCGTGTGCATTGGGAAATCAACCAACAGTAATACCCCGTATTATATTTGCAGCGCCCATTTAGTCTTTCTATAAGACGTAGTTGAGCGTGATCACTCAAACACGCTCAAAGTGTAGTAATTAGATTGCAGAATATGGCTAAAACACGTGTTCCTAGCCAACCATCAATACACTATTTCCCGCTTCGAGTTTTTACGAGCCTTTACCAGTTATTCTGATAATTCGATATGGTCCTTCCCAGTTTGGTCCCACCTTACCTTCGTTCAGGTTCCTGGTGTGTAATGTTACTTTCCTCCACACCAAGTCCTCGACTTGAAAGTGTCAGAAGCTGGCTCTTCGATTGTTATACCTTTATATTCACTGTTTCTGGGCGGCCAACCGGACTAGGGCAACCTCTCGCCTTTCATCCAATAGTTCCAGGTTCGTGATCATGGCTTCTCCGTTTGGATCTTGTATCATATATTGGAACTTGAGGCTTGGTTCCCCCACCTCAACTGTCATTAAGGCTTCGTCCCCATAGACTAATGAAAATGGAGTGGCCCCAGTGCTAGATTTTTTATATTGTACAGTATGCCCACAGGACTTCGGGCAGGTTCTCCTTTTGCACTGGTCGACCTCTTGTTCAGGTTTTGAAGTATGTTCTTGTTTGTTGATTTTGCATTCCCATTACACTAGGGTGATACGATGTTGATAGTATTTTCTTGATCTTAATATCTCCGAAAACTTTATTCACCTTGCTGCCGACAATTATTTTCCATTATCGCAAAAAATATCGGCTTCCCAAATCGATATATTATGTGGTCCCAGATGAAGTCGATGAATTCTTTCTCCCAGATATTTAGGCTTGAGCCTCCACCTATTTGGAAAAATAATTGGTCATGAATAATATGAATTGAACTTTATCGGGTGCCCATGGGGACAAAACCGAGTGCAACATTTCTCCTAGTTGATGGATCATCAGGGGGTGTCTTTGGCAGTCGTGACATTTTCGTACGAATTCCTTTGCATCTTTCTCCATCTCGATCCAGTAATAGCCGGGCCTAATTAGTTTCCGAACCAAAGATTCTGCCCTTGAATGGTTCCCGCAAGTGCCTTCATGAACTTCTCTCAAGGTGTATTCGGTCTCTTCCGATCCCAAGCATCTGGCTAGAATGCCATCGAAGGTTCTCCTGAACAGTGCCCCTTAGGCCAAGCTAAATCTGGCAGCCTTGGTATGCAAAACTCTCGATTCTTCTGGATACTAAGGCAATTTTCTGGTCTTCAAGTAATCTATGTACTTGTTCCTCTAGTTCGATGTTAAACTCTTTGAGTTTACTTCGGCGTAGACTTCTTCAATCACCGACTTCATGAGCTACACTACTGTTCCCTAAATAAATTCATCATCATCGACTGAAGACCCCAAGTAAGCTAGAGCATCGGCCTCACTATTCTCATCTCGGGGTACGTGCTACAACGTCCATTCCCTGAATTGATGTACTGTTACCTGTAATTTGTCCAAGTACCTTCGCATCTTTTCTTCTTTTACTTCGAATGTCCCGCTATCTTGGTTTACCACGATGATGGAGTCGTACTTGGCTTCGATCATCTCGGCCCCAAGCTTTTAGCTAATACTAAACCTACAATCATGGCCTTATACTAAACCTCATTGTTAGTCAATTTCACAGTTCTAATAGATTGCCTAATTACATTTTCCGTAGGTGGTTTTAATACAATTACGATCCTGGACCCCTTCGCGTTTAGGGAACCATCTGTAAAAAGGGTCCAAATCCCCGAAGTGATCCCTGAGGTTAGGAGTAATTCCCTCTCGACTTCAGGTATTAAGGTCGGCATAAAGTCGGCCACGAAGTTTGCCAAAATTGAGATTTTATGGCGGTTCGAGGTCGATACTCGATATCGTACCCGCTAATTTCGATGACCCATTTGGTCAACCGGCCCGAGAGCTCGAGTTTGTTCATGATGTTCCTCTTCGAGAAAGAAGTTACGACACATATATGGTGGCATTGAAAGTACGGCTTTAGCGTTTTGGAGGCGCTTGCAAAGCAACACCAATTTATCCTGGTGTAGATACCTTGTTTCGGCCTCGCCTAGAGTTCTACTGATATAGTAAATAGGAAATTGCGTGCCTTATTCCTCCCAGACTAAGACTCGACTTACCGTCACCTCGGAAACTTCTAAGTAAAGGTACAAATGTTCGTCTGCATTCGGAGTGTGGAGCAGGGGGGACTCGATAGGTACCATTTGAGTTCTTCCAAAGCTTGCTGGCATTCTGGGGTCCAAGAAAAGTTATACTTCTTGTTTAACAGTGAGAATAATCGATGGATTTTGTTAAAGGACCTAGATATGAACCGGCCTAGGACAATTATACGCTCGATCAGCCTTTGAACAACCTTGACATTGTCCACCTCGGTGATGTTTTCCATGTCTTTGATTTTGTTGGGATTGATTTTGATCCCTTGATTTGACACCATGAACCCGAGGAATTTTCCCTATCCACCCCGAATGCGCACTTCTCTGGGTTCAGCTTCATATTGTATTTCTTTAGTATGTCGAAGTTCTCCTGCAAATGTTTCAAATGGTCCTCTGATCACAGGGACTTGACTAACATGTTGTCAATATAAACTTCCATAGATTTTCCTATCTGTTCTTCGAACATCCGATTTACTAGGTGTTGATAGGTGGCACCGACGTTCTTTAATCCGAACGACATTATATTATAATAGTATGTGTCAAATTTAGTGATAAAAAATTCTTTTTTTGATTGTCCCGGTCCATCCGAATTTGTTTCTACCCAGAATAGGCATCGAGAAAGTTGAGTATCTCATGCCCATCCGTCCCGTCGGTCATTCAATCGATGTTAGGCATAGGGAAAGAATCCTTGGGGCATGCCTTGTTTACATCATTGTAATCTACACACATTCTTACCTTATTCCATTTTTAGGCACTACCACTACATTAGCTAACCATTCTGGGTATTAACTTCCCGAATGGATCCTATTTTAAGGATTTTGGATACCTCGTCCTTGATGAACGCATACTTGACCTCTGACTGTGGTCTCCTCTTATGCTTAACCGGATGGAGCTTCAGGTCCAAACTCATCTTATGAGTGGTTACCTCCGGTAGGATCCCTGTAATGTCAAGATGGGACCAAGCGAAACAATCTATGTTAGCTTTAAGAAAATCAATGAGTTTTTTCCTGAGCTCGAGGGTTAACCCCGTGTCCAGCTATACCCTTCGATCCGTTAGGTGTTTGATTAATATGACCTGCTCCAACTCTTTGATCATCAATTTGGTGGCGTCCGTGTCATCATGAGCTATGAATGATCTTGGGACCCATAATCATCCTCCTCATCTATTCATCGTTCCTGAGGTTCGACCGAGACCGACATCTGTGAATGCTATTTAATCTCTTCCTATCTGGTCTGCTCCGCATTCCTTGACGTCGAAACCACGGGCACCAGGATTACCTCGTCGACTGCGAACATCTCCTTTGCATCCGACTTCTCATCATAGATCGTCTTGACTCCTCCCGCCGTAGGGAATTTCAACGCCTAGTGTAAGGTAGAGGGTATCGCCCTCATGTTGTGAACTCACGGCCTTTAGAATAGGGCGTTGTACCTCATATCCCCTTCGATCGCGTAGAGCTTTGTCTCTTGGATCGTCCTGATGGTGTTCATTGACATGGTTATCTCCCCTTTAGTGGTTTCACATGCCATGTTAAATATGTTCAACACATGGACCGCCAACACTATTTGGTCTTGTAACTCCAAATGCTCTACGACCCTTGATCTGATGATGTTGACCGAGCTACCTAGATCAAACCACACACATTTAACTCAAGATTTATTTATAAGTATGGATATTACCATCCATCATTGTGAGGTTGTGCGTTGCCTTCAACATCCTCGTCGTTGAACAAAATGGTTCCCTCCGGGACAGAATCTCAGGTGTGTTTTTCCCTTGAGATAGATACTTTAGTGCTCTTTATCATTGGCCTTTGAGGGACACCAACCCCTACAATAATCATGTTGATGACGTGTTGAGGCTCCTCTTGTTTTCCTGTTTGTTAGCATCCCTGTTACTGAAGTGGTTTTTGGCTCGATCATTTAGAAACTCTCGGAGGTGGCCATGATTGAACAATCAGGCAACTTCTTCTCTCAATTGTCAGCAATCCTCGGTCCTATGACCATGAGTGTCGTTATACTTACACATCAAGTTAGGATCTCTTTAGGTAGGGTCAGACTCAATGGTCGGGGCCACTTGGTCTCCTTGATGAGTCTGATGGCTGATACGATGCTGGAAGCATCAACGTTGAAGTTATACTCTGATAATCAAGGTACTTCCGTACCTCGAGTGGCCTGTCGAAACCATTTTTTCTCATCAGACCTCGTATTCAGGACCTTCAAATGCCTCTCTTTTTGTTCCTTGTAGGGTGACGCCCGGAATCATGATCGACGTCTTTCTTAGACCTTTCTTCGGTCCTGATGGGATAAACAGACCCAGAAGGGGCTCCGAGGTGGTCATCCTCGACCCTGATCTATGATTGGTACCTGTTGAGGACGTCAGCCTAAGTTACCGCCAGGTACTCTATCAAATTTTATTTTAGTTGCTATGAAGCCAAGGAGCTTCGAGGGATAATCCCTTGAGTGAATTCTTGAACGGCTCAATCATCTGCGATAGGAGGTTGGTCCATTTGTTGCATCTGGAACCTCGACAAAAACTCCTTAAGCACCTCGTTGTCTCTTTGTTTAACCTTGAAAAGTTTTGACTTTCTGGTCTCGACCTTGATAGCCCCCGCGTGGGCCTTCACAAAAGCATCTGCAAGCATAGAAAATGACTCAACGGAATTTGGGGATAAGTTCTGATACCATATCATTTCTTCTTTGGACAAAGTCTGCTAACACGGATTCAATTTCATCATCTTCCAAGTCGTTCCCTTTGATTTTCGTGTATAGGAGGTCACATGCTCATTCAGATCCATAGTTCCATTATATTTTGGGATATCAGGCATACAAAACTTCTTTGGGATTGGCTTTGTTGCCGCGCTTGGAGGAAAAGGCTTCTGGATAAACTTCTTGGAATTCACCCTTTTCAATATCGGGGGTGCTCCCAGGATTTGATCGACCCTGGAATTGTATGACTTCACCTTCTTGTCATTGGCCTCAATTTTCTTTTCACCTGACTCCACCCGCTTCGTTAATGCTTCAAGCATTTTCATTAGTTGGGGATTGACCCCTATCTCAGCTTCACCCGGTCTCTCAGTGATCCATTCATTTGTTCGAATATTTTCCTGGGATTGTTCGGGCTCAACCCTACTAGGGGCATGGATTTGATTTTGTAGTTGCGATATATCTGCCTATTGATCCTGCAACGTTTCAAAGATTATTCGTAGGCTTACTCCATCGTCTTCGCCTTTGGGCCCCTCTCGAGCTATTTGTCGGGGTCTCGTGCGAACGCTGTTTTCGGAATCACTTGGCAAATTGACGTCGATGGCCAACTGTGAGTTAGTATCGACCGAATCGGCAAT
Organism: Nicotiana paniculata; assembly: GCA_005239505.1. Classification (NCBI taxonomy): domain Eukaryota; kingdom Viridiplantae; phylum Streptophyta; class Magnoliopsida; order Solanales; family Solanaceae; genus Nicotiana; species Nicotiana paniculata. Next base: position 23,087 of record MDKI01132542.1, on the reverse strand, counting down.
TAGGACTCCTTTGGGGTCAGCAAGAGGCACCTCGTTGCTTGGGCAACATGTTATTTTTTTCGCCAAAGTGGCTAGACTCAGCGTCAACGTTCAAGTGGGAAAACTGAGAATTTGACCTTTTTAAATTGACCTGAAACTAAGACTTTATAGAACAAGCGTAAAATAGAGTGTGTTATGGAGATTTGTATCAAATCACCACTATTACCCTTAGCCTCACGGTGGGCGTCAAACTGTTTACCCTTAAAACGAATAGAAATTAAATTTGTACGCAGTTTTAATGAGTGGATTGATTCAACATAAATTATCAAGAATATTAGATAAACGATTTAAAGAAAAAATGAATAATCAAACCAGTTGTAATGTTACGGCCCAACTCGAACTTAGGTTGAACAGTAATTCTGTCCTCGATCGGCCCCTTGGTTCGAAGCCAATTGTGAATGAAGAACAAATAGTAAAGTGAGAACTTTTCAATAGCCTGAAAGCACTTTTCAATAGCCTGAAAGCAGAGAAGGGAATTTGTGTTGCTTTGGTTTGCGTGTTAAAGTGTGTCTATCAAAAGGAAAAAAAACCTTAATGTAGTAGGAGAATTTCTCCCCTAGTACAAGTGTAAAAAAGGTAAAAATCTTCCTTTTCCATTAATATTGATCTGTAACCGACATCGAGCGAGATACACGTCGTGATATCTGGTCAGGTACGAATATCACAGCCCTTTTATCCATCATGTATAACCATTTACCATTTTTCTTGTGGCTTTAGAATTCATCCTGGGTCCGGGAAGCGTTGCTTTATCATGCCCGGTGATGAACACATCGTTCTTATTTCGTGGGTCTCAATACGAAAGGTTCCTAACAGCGATTTCGGTCTCGTGCGTCCGTGCCATTCTTCCATGTATACACACACACACACGCGAACGAAGAGAAGAAACACGATTTTTTCACGTTACAAGCGTAATACTACCTAGGATTCTTTTATAGCCACATAATACCTCGTTATTATTGGCTATCCAATAAACAAAATATAAAGAATATAACTTTTTTAGCTTAAAGAAATGAAATTTTAATTTGTCCCTCCTAAAATAATGTATCCAATTAATGATAGGTTATATGCATTCTTGTTGTGTTTTGATGATCTAACAAAATTAATGATAAGAACCAGATAAGGAACCTGATACGCATCCTCAAGTACGTAAGAATAACAAGTCTCAAGTTGGGGACGTGAATCAACTCTTCAGAGTAAAAGAAACAACAAAGAAAACAGATGGACACCATTTCACTTGGTGACTGTACGAGTCAAACCTCCAACAGCTGTAAAGTTACTGCTTGAACACGCAATAGTGCAAATAGTGCAGCAGTCAACTTTATTGGGAATTCCCTTGTACCAATCATGTTTGTATCATTCAAGTGATGTCACCTATGTAATATTAACATTGAATCAAAGGCAAAACATCACTTGAACATTGAATAATCCATCTAGCATTCTCTCACGTGTGTGTGTCAATCTTGCAAGTGATTCTCAAGGGCATCAAGAACAAAAAACAACATAACAAAGGACCAGTTCCCTGTATTGAGTCATTACATGTCCTTAGTTGTGTTTCACCTTTGTTAAAGTACTTTACTTGTAATTCCTATGTGGCTTAGTTAGAAGCATTGTGTAGGAAACTTTATAAAATCATAAACCTTGTGTTTGTGTCTTGGCTAGAGTTAGTTGAGTTGTAAGCTTCTTAATAGAGTTATTACAAAGGGGCTTGTAATAAAGTTGTTACAAGTAAGTGAAAGATTATAAGGTTAATTCCTAGGTTACAATAGGTTGTAATATGAAGTTTGCTCAGTAGTGAAGTTGAAATCCTACAAGGGTAAGTCGTGGATTTTAATCCCATAAGTTGGGTGTTTTCCACGTAATTGTGTCATTTACTTACTGTAGTGTGCGTGTGTCCTGTGGGAACTAATAGAGAACCTGGTTCTCTATATAGTTTGGTGGACCCTTAGTTTCTATAAATTGGTATCAGAGCAGGTTCTTTCTATCGGGCTAACACCTAGAAAGGATCCTCATGGCTTCTCCACCAAACTATGAAGAAGGTCAATCTACCTACAGACCACCAATATTTAGTGGCCAATACTATAGATGGTGGAAGACAAGGATGCATGATTGTATCATGGTTGAAGATTCAGAGTCTGGGATGTAATCTGTGATGGACCCTTCGTCCCTACGAAGACCAGTGGCGACCCAACAGTAACTGTTCCCAAAACTAGAAAGGAATACAACGATGTTGTTCGCAAGGCTATCAAGAAGAACTTTCAAGCAAAAAAAAATCATCGATTATGGCATTGGACCAGATGAATACAATAGGATTTCAACATGCCAATATGCTAAGGAGATCATGGAAGCTCTCCAAACAACTGATGAAGGGACAACTCAAGTCAAGCAGTCGAAGATTGATATGCTAACCATACAGTATGAGCTCTTCGGGATGAAGGATGATGAGTCCATTCAGGACATGCACACTCGCTTCACCTATATCATCAATGATCTCATTCTCTGGGAAATCATTTCAAGGAACAAACGTGTCAGGAAAATACTCAGCATATTACCTGATTCCTGGGAAAGCAAAGTAAATGTATCACGGAGGTAAAGGATCTATAGAAGCTGAATTGATGAACTCATTGGCAATATGAAAACTTATGAAATGAAGAAGAAGAAGAAGGATGATTATAGAAGAGAGCCCAAAAGGAAGAAGAACTTGGTTCTCAAGACAGACAACAATGAATCAAAAGGTGAGGATGTTGATATGGCTTACCTGAAAAAAAGATTTCAGAAAATGGTTCACATAAATGGAGGTATTCCAAAACGGGGCAGCTCCAGCAAGCAAAAAGGCTATTACCTATGTCATAAGTGCGGGAAGTCAGGACATTTCATCAAGGATTTCCCTCTCCTCAAGCAAGATTAGTACAAACACAACATAGACAAAGCATCTAAGAGGAACCAGGTTCCTGACAAATGATTCAAAAGAAAAGATGTCGCTGACAATGTTGTGAAATAAGTTTTTGCTGCATGCAGAGAGTCTTCCAGCGAATTTGGAGAAGATGATAAAAAAGGTGACAGCTCCATGATGGCAATAGAAAGTGAAGCAATTGAATATGACTCTATCTTTGCCCTGATGCCACAATCTGACGATGATAAAGATGATCTCTTCCATATGGATCTATATGGACCTATGAGAGTGCCGAGTAGAGGAGGAAAGAAGTATATCTTTGTTATTATGGATTACTATTCAAGATTCACCTGGACTCTGATAAAAACTTTGAAGTATTTTCCGTGCTTGTGAAGAAGATCCAGGTGAAGATGAACCATAATATAGTAAGTATAAGGTTGGATCATGGCACAGAATTTGACAATGCCAAAAATTCAACGAGTTCTTTGCTGAAAGTGGAATTACTCATAATTTTTCAGCTAAGAACACCTCAACAAAATGGTGTTGTGGAGAGGAAGAATAGGAACCTTGAAGACATGGCAAGAACATTATTTATTGACAGTGGCATTGCAAAAAATTTCTGGGCAGAAGTCGTCAACACTGCATGATACTTGGTGAACAGGTGCATGATCAAGTCCCTTCTGAATAAAACCCCAAATGAACTGATGAACGGGAGGAAGCCCAAGTTGACACATCTAAGGACATTTGGCTGCAAGCGTTTTCTCCTCAACAATGGTAAGGAAGCACTTGGAAAATTCGATGCCAAAGGTGATGAAGGAATCTTTCTGGCTATTCATCACAAAGCAAAGCCTACAAAGTATACAACAAAATAACTCAATGCATTGAGGAAAGTATATATGTGAACTTTGATAAATCTCACCACTCATGTGAGAAAGATTCACATTATAAGATTGATCAAGATATAGAACAATCAACTATCCCTAGTGAAGTCATTGACATAGCAAATGGAAAAGCTGACATGATGAGCCACGTCAAGGAATCAAATGATGATGGTTCAGTCATATCTCCAACAGATTGGGAGAAACCTGGTTTCTTAATCACAACAACTGAAGCTGAGAACAAAGTTGTTGATGTTGTTCAAGGAACCCTACATGCTGAGCTGAGAAGCGGAACTCACGACAATCAAGGATCACATTCAGAAATATCTTGACCTTCTCACAATGAGGTTCAGGTGTCTAACTGGAAGCACAAAAGTTCACATCCTCTTGAAAATATGATCACTCCACTTGACTCAGGAATTCAAATCAGATCAAATATAAGAAACTCGCTTTCCTTCTCAGTTTTTCTCTCTCAAATTGAGCCCAATATATCAAGAAAGCATTGAAAGATGCCGATTGGATTACGGCTATGCAAGAAGAACTCCATCAATTTGAGAGGAACAACGTATGGCACCTGGTTCCACAACCTGCCGACCGAACTGTTATAGGTACCAGGTGGGTATTCAGAAACAAACTTGATGAGTTTGAAAACACAACAAGAAATAAGGAAAGGCTAGTAGTTCAAGGCTACAATCAAGAAGAAGGGATTGACTGTGATGAAACTTTTGCTCCTGTTGCTCTAATTGAGGCAACCAGAATCCTCATTGCCTTTGCATCTCATATGGATTTAAATTGTTCCAAATGGATGTCAAAAGTGCATTTCTGAATGGCTTTCTCAAAGAAGAAGTCTTCGTCAAGGAACCACCTGGATTTGAGAATCATGAGAATTGGCAACACTTTTATTTCTGAAGAAATGAGGGAGGAATTTTCTCATTGTGCAAGTCTATGTTGATGACATCATCTTCGGAGCAACAAATGATTCACTGTGTGAGGAATTTGCAACACTCATAGGAAGTAAGTTTGAAATGAGCATGATGGGGGGGGGGGGGAATTGAATTTCTTTTTGGGTTTACAAGTCAAGCAAACTCCTAAGAAGACAATGATAAGTCAGCAGAAGTACATCAAAGAGATTCTGAAGTGATTTGATATGGAAGGATAAAAAATCATTGATATTCCCATTGCCACCACTACTCGTCTGGACATGGATGAACCTACTTCTTCTGTGAATGATACCATGTATAAACGCATCATAGGGTCACTCTTGTATCTTACACCAAGAAGACCAGATATTGTTTTATGTGTGGGACTCTGTGCCAAGTTTCAGTCTAATCCAAAGGAATCTCATCTAAAAGCTGGCAAGAGAATCCTGAGGTATCTCAAAGGCACGCAGGACTTGGTTCTCTACTATCCCTCAGGAGACAATTTTGATTTAGTCGAGTATGTTGATGATGATTATGCTTGTTATCTGGTTGATAGGAAAATCACTCCTGGTGTGGCACATTTTCTGGGATCATGTCTGATCTCATGGGGTACAAGAAAACAAAACCCAGTGGCTCTTTCAACTGCAAAATCTGAATATGTGGCGGTTGCTTCTTGTTGTGCTCAACTGCTATGGATCAAGCAGCAGCTGGAAGACTTTGGTGTGTTTTCTAAATGCGTGCCCTTATTATGTGACAATACTAGTGCTCTCCAACATAAAAGAACAAATCACATTGAGGTGCGGCATCGCTTCCTCAGAGACAGTGTTGAGAAAGGGCTCATTTGCATGAAATTTTGCAGCACAAAATATCAAATTGCAGACATCTTCACCAAAGCACTGAGTAGACAGCCTTTAAAAGGAACCGCTTGGCACTAGTGTTGAATAGGTAAAATGGCTAAAATGTGCCATTACATAGTCTAACTCATCTCTATACCATTGCTGGTAGACACGGATGGCGATTATAGAGCAAACAAGTAGCTAATGATATCGCATTTTGGTCAAAAGGATAAAGTTCACATTTACAAAATCTGTCCGGGAACCTGGTTTCTTTGACACAGGGTAGTAGTTCCTATGTACTCTCATCCACAACTTATTACGGCTAGAATGGTGCCACGTCATTAATATGTCAGTCCCTCTCTTTTTATTTTCGTTGGAAGCCAAGCGTCCTACCCGTTATGAAACAAACCGTCTACCCAAAATTGATACCTGTTCTAACTGGTCCCTCACTCCTCTTAAATAAATCCACTCACGGTCACTTTCATAATTGTTCACATCACAAGCCAAAAATCCCTTTTTCTTCAAAACAAAACACTCTCTTCTTTCATCAATTCTCACTATACTCCACCATGTCTGAAATATGAAAACTCAAAATGTTCCAAGCATCGGCCCCACTGAGTCTTCGCCTATTGAAGCACCAGTGGTAGAGCCTACAATCCCTACACCACCTAGTCCAAACCCTAAGCTAGAGTCATAACCACCTACTATTTCCTCTCCAACTCAGTCGAGTACTAGTTCTCATCGAAGTCGCAAAACCTTGACTCCCAAGAAATTTATGGATGCAACATCTCCTTCTGCCTCGTCGGAAAAAATGGTAGAAGCAGATATAGTGACAGAAGAAGAAAATCAGGAAATTTCTAGTCTACTAGTGGAAGAAAGTTCTAAGATACAAGGTGTGGGTTGTAACAATGATGAATCGGTAAAGACTAACCCAGGCCTTAATCTAAATGCTGCCAATTCTACAGATAATGCTCTTTCGATGCCTTGTGAGTTTACTTTGGAGTTACAAGAATAAGAGGCTATAGAAAATATATTGTCAATAGCTGCTGAGGGAAATCTGATTGAGGGTTATAAGGGTGTGTCTGAAACCAATGGGTCTCGGGGAGAAGATAATGCTACACAGGTAGATGATAGGAAACTGGTGCCTGTCGAAAGTTTGGCATACTACTGGGGAACCAACTGAGGGACCTAATCCCTCCGCCCGAGAGGATCCCCCTACTTCTACTTGGGATAAAACCCCTAGTTTTTCACAAGAACCCCAGGTCAGCAATGATCCCGCTCCCTCTCCTCATTTCTATACCGAGCCATTGTCCATTGTTGTCCCTGAAATGAGATCTTTATCTGAAGAAGAGCATGAAGGTAGTGAAGAAGACTATGACAATGTGTCTCTTGCGAGCTTCATTAGGGTTAGGAGTAGAAAGGAAACTCCCCAATAGTCAACTCCTAAGAGACCTACCACTAGGTTGCAGAAGAAGGAAGCTCTTGATCATTCCTAAGGAAAAACCAAAGAAGAACAGAAGAAAAGGAGATTGGTAAAGGATGGGAAGGTTGTAAATAAGAAGGTAGTGCCTCTAGCACTAATTGTTGATCTTGATGATGAGGTGAACGAGCAACCTGATTCCTTAGTTCGTAAGTCCTCAAACAAACTTACAATTCCAAAGTCCAAGAAAGAGCAAATGCGGAGGGAGAATATAACCTACGAGTTCGGCCGAACCCAGTAGCTTTAGTGCAAACCAAGTATTTGTCTTAAAAAATTTATTGAATACGTACAAATTATTAGTTTAGTACCCAGTAACTTCAAAGAATAAAAATTCCGAACCCATAAGTTTCAATTCCTGGCTCCCGCTCTGAGAAAGAATCATCTGTGAGTGAGATGGGTTTGAGCAATGTTGAGGGTGAAAAATCTGGTGAGAATGTAGTTAAAAAATATGATGAGAGAGTAGTTGCCAAGTCTGGGGAGAAAGTGACAGAAGAGTCGGTTGAACAGGTGTCTGAAAAGGACTCTGAGGAGTCAATATCTGAGAAAAAGGTGTCTGAAAAATCTGTTGAGAAAAGAAAAAATGCAAGAAAATCAGTGAAAAAGAAGGTTGGTGCTAGTGAGGAACCTGGTTTCCAAGAAGGCCAAGGTTGCTGCAACCCAAGATGTTGGAAGGGAAAATTTGAGAAACCAAAAGTTGTTGTGGGGCCGCACATTTTCCCATGAGAATCTTGACATGTCAGGAATGCGCCAATTGGTGGATATCTGTGAATTCCAATAGTGGACACATTTGTTCACAAGTGACAGTCCCAAAGTGTATGAGGCGGAAGTGCTTAGTTTCTATGCTGACTTCTTCACAGTTGAGGATGATAACATCTGCCTGAAAGTGAATGGTGTCGATTTTGTGATGGATACTACTGTACTGGGAACCATTTTGGGCGGCCTACTGATGGGATGTCCTCCATTGGGGGGACCTGCTCTTCGAACTTCAGAAATGCTATCTTGAAGGATAAGGCAGTGCAACAATAGGAACGGGTACACAAGAAGGCCCTCCTTCCAATGTACCAACTGCTATTTGAAATGGTGAATAAAGTTCTGCTCCCACATGCTGAAAGATGCTCCATTACGTCACGAGCAGACTTGGTTCTCATGGAAGTACTGGATGGATACACCACTATAAACTTGTCTGGTCTTATGATAAAGCACATGAAGAAAAAGGCAGAGTTCAAGGATGGTAATCATGGGCTGCCTTACGGGTTCCTCCTCACTAAAGTATTTGAACTCTTCAAAATCTCTTTGGGAAAGGCTAAGTGGGTACTCGCAAGCAAACCTTCTCCAAAACTACCCTATAAGAGTGTGAGTGCATTGATCGGAGTGGAGGGGTTGGCAACAATTCCAACATCTCTCAGTTGATCAACGCTCAAAATAGTGCTACTGAAGAGATAAGGAAGCTGAAGGCTTGGAATTCCGTTCTCCAAGGTCAGCTCAGTCAGGTCCATAGGCACTTAGTTCCAGTAGTTCCCAAAGCACAGAGGTTGCTTGTCTGACAAAGGAAAATGCTACCCTCAAGAAACAGGTCGAGGATCTGAAGGAAAGGTTGCTAAACGAGCAGGTGTCAGCAAATGCTCGAATGGACATCCTTCTTAGAACCCTTGCCTTTTCCTCTGTCTTCAGTGCTCCCCTTCCAGTGCTCCTTAAAAGTCGATCCCTTCCCAAGGTCAAGTTCTTCGTGTCTGTCCTCTATTTTATATTCTTGTGCATAGAGATGTTTATGACTGGTAACCTTTTTGATGTTTTTATTTTGTAGGTGATTTGGTAACAATGGAACTACTCCCTGTTTTATTTCCAAAACTTAATGTTAATTTCGTCCTTTTGATGTGCATGTCTTGCTTGTTTGCTCTGTTTTTAGTTATGTTGTGTGCACACATGTGGCATGAGTTAACCAAGCTAAACCTTTTTTTTGCTTATTGCTTACTACTGATATTTTTATGATGCTGAAAGGGGGGAGATTAATTGAGAGGGAACTTTAATTATAAGTTTGTCCTCATCAAAAAAGGGAAAATTGATAGGTTATATGAATTCTTATTGTGTTTTGATGATCTAACAACTTAATGATAAGAACAAAATAAGGAACCTGATACACATCCACGAGTACATAAGAACACCAAGTCTCAAGATGGGGACGTGAATCAACTCTCCAGAGTCAAAGAAACAACAGAGGGAATATATGGACACCCGTTCCTTTGGTGACTGTACCAGTCAACACCCCAACTGCGTGTATGTATATGTACATCGTATTTCATTGATTTAACATCCTAAATTGTAATATTCAATATTTAATTAATTATATATGTATATACACACATACATAAACACACGAACACGTGCGCGCGCGGACACACACACACACATATATATATATATATATATTCACAAACACATAATCTTTAATGTCTTATTCTCAATCACCTTATTAGTACTTTGCTCGGATACTTCATTAGTGGATCAATCGGAAATTCAATTATATTCGATTAAATCTTACTATAACACATTTAAAAATAAAGTGTATAGTTCTATAAGATATGGTTCCATATTAATATTTAAGTTTTAGCAACAACAACATATGAATATAGCATATATTAATATAGCATTAATATGTATACATATGTTGTTGTTGCAACAACTTACGTATTAATATAGCACTACATCTTATAGAAAATGACTTGGAACATCCTCAACGCATATTAGAAAAAGTTGGTATGGAGGAAATAACAATCATAGAAAATGAGGATGAAGAATCACCTAATGAAAATGATATAAGTGAAGAGGAAGAATTTTCAGACGAGGAAGGATACTTCGCAGACGACTAGAATGTTAGTGTTTTCAAGCGCTCTAAACTTATATAGATTTATATTCTCAATTCTAACATTTTCTTTAATTTATGCTGATGACCGGTAGGGGTCGAGGTAGGTCTTGGAAGGATAAGAGGCCTATTGATCATGATAATGGTTCTACACCCTCGCTTCCTTCCACTCCATACTTGCATCCCTCCGTTGTTGATGGCCGACATCAATCTTTTAGGAACACATCTATTCCACCACATCCATCTACTAATCAGACTACCTACCATTCTCCCTCCCAGTAGTATTCTTACCATTCTCTGCCACAGGGCTATACCCCGCTTCCTCCACATGATCCTGCATGTAGTTACATGGGTCCATCGATTTAGCAGTCACAGGGCCGCATGGTGATACGTCTGTCATCTTTTCCATTTGCTTCATCACCACCTGAATTGCATCCATCTTGATTTCAGCCAGCCGGATCGCAGCAGTGGTCTGGATCGCAGCAGGGGTCTAGATCACTGCAGGGGTGTGGATCGCAACCATCTTCATCAGCTACCCCGTCTCCATATCCACGGAGTTCGTCTCGTGCATGTCTAGACTTCGCCTTCGGGATTGTAGCGCTAAGCCAGATGCATCCCCTTCTGCGCACGCTTCAGTTTCATCGGATGAAGATGATCTAGAGGACGTGCGGTATGATCGTTATCATAGGATGATCATCAGGCATGAGGGCAATGTGTAAGATTTATTTATTACTTTATTATTTTTGTTGAATTATAATAGCTATTCTTGTTTATTTAATGTAATTTCTATGTTGCAGGTTCATACCTAATCATCGGACTACAAAGATAATCACGGAAGCTCTTGGCCGGTTGTATAATGCGACTTGGAGTGACTTTTCTCCGGAGCTCGTGTAGCAAATTTTCAACCAATTTTAGGTTTTAATATAATTCTTATTTATTTAAGCATTATATTAACAATATTTTCATCTAACATTACACACTTCATCTGCATACTAAGTGTGCCTGGGAGGACCGGCATAATAGTGAAATTCTTGCAAATTTTGTGTTAGAAACTATCTGATTCCTTCTACCCTGATCGAAAGAAGAACAAGAATACTTCATGGGTTCTACTGCATTTATGGGAGGATCTGCTGAGGTAGTGGACCACCGAGAAATTCGAGAAGAAGAGTGAACATGGAAAGAAGACCCGAGCATCTGAGAAGGGTGGCTCCTTGCACTGTGTGGGTGCAAGGAGCATGGGGACTACGAGGAGACTACTAGTAATTCCTTAAAATATTTACATATATTTTTTATAGAACTATATTTATATATTTTAATTTAGTTAATATATTGTATTACATTTGTAAGAAAGAAAATATGGGAGGAAGATGACTCATGATGAGTTCTTCATGGAGACTCAAATCCGGAAGAAGAAGGCACCGACAGATTCAACTAGATGGGTCGATGACCGGTCGGAGGCTGCATATGTATGTTCATAACTACTATAACTTGAAATCAATATTTATAATATTATATAGTTAATAATTTTATATCTTCTAAATAAAGGGTCGCTACAAGATTAATGTGGACGACTACACTTAGAGCTTGCCACCGAATGAGCAATGCGAGCGATCACCCCTTTCAGACGAAGAAGCGCAGAGGATATGGTTGGATGTTGTCGGTGGTCCTAATAAGGGGATTGCATACGGCCTTCCAGGGAGATCATTTCGGTACTACAGGGCTGGATTGCAAGGTCTAGGGACTTCTGCCGAAGGCGAGGCAATTGATAGGTCGACTATCTCGTCTATGCAGAAGAATATCGCAAAGCTGACAACAGAGGTTGAAGAGACAAAAGCTAGAGAACAAAAAAAAAAGATGAACAATTTGGTACCCTTCAAGTTCAGCTAGAAAAGAGGGACCAACAATTTAATCTCCTTCAAGGTTTGCTGGCCAATCTTCTTGCTAGTGGTACTTTCCCCATTTTCCGATCTCGTGAGCCTTCCCCATATGCTAATCCTTCTCGTCGCGATCCTTCAAACCTTGCCCGATGATGAAGCTTCTAGTAGTGATGATGGAGATGATGCAATACAAAACGCTCATTGAATGGTGTGTGTTGCTAAACAAAGTCTTGAACTTGTGAATATTTAGTTGGGAACAATTTTGAATGATGATTGTATTGTTGATATTATTTTTTTTATTGAACTTTTGTAAAGTTGTTGTTATGATTGGCGTTGTTGTTGTTATTAGCGTTGTTATTGTGGTTGTGGTTGTTATTAGCGTTGTTGTTAATTGTTGTTGTTGGTTAATTGTTGTAGTGGTTGTTGTTGGTTAATTATGGTTAAATGGCAGCAATGTAATGCTGCCATTATATGATGGATATTGGTTGTAATTGGCAGGTGGTGTAGCTTAAAAGCAGGCATATTTTGTCCGATTTTTACCCAGAAAATCGACCGAAGTCGGTCAGAAATCTCATATTTTTCCAGAAATTCAAAATTTCCGATCGAATTCGGTTAGAAATTTCAATATAAAAACTGCAGAATCTTGAAATTTCCGACCGATATCGGTTGGAAATTACTTTTTAAATTTATTTATCTTTTAGTATACCGACCGATTTCGGTCGATTTATTACAATAAACAAAGAATTATAAAGTTATAATATATTTAAAATTCCGACCGATGTCGGTCGCTATTTGAGAAATAAATAAATTAAAATTTAATTAATACCGATCAAATGCGGTCGGTATATTTATCTTTATTGTCAGTAAACGCGTTGAATTAACCGACCGACTTCAGTCGGAAAATTGTGACCGCCTTCGGTCGCAACTTTAGCGACCATTATCGGTCGACTAATTAAAAACAGTCAAAAATCGGTTGCTATTTCTTAAATTTCAATCGATGTCGGTCGGTTTTGGTGGACGAAATTGGACAGTTTTCACGTAGTGCATGTTGTAATTCCAATAAATGTGTTCCTTCTTCAATACTTACTGTTCACGCTCTAACAATTTCATTTTTTTCAAAATAAACGCAAAGATAAGAAAGGAACGATATAATTCGCTCAACCTATTCATATAAAACCAGATAATATGAGCTACTATATTACAGGAATCTAGGAAAATAAACGTAATAAAGAAAAAAAAGAAATAGACCGACCATGTCATTAATTATGGATTAGTGTCTTTATACCAAGAGAAAGCTCGTGGAGTCTTCCCTGTCACGTGAGCAGCGTGACCCCAAATTTAGTAAACGACAAAACGGTTTTGGTATTAATGCAATAAAGATTTGTACTTTCCCAATTACTCTATTAACCTCGGCTTTCTCACTATATATGGAGTAGATAAGAAGGTGAGGTTAGATATGTTAATTTATGGTGTAAAGAGGGAATTGAAGATTCTGTTTTTTGCACTACCTGCTGCTTCAGAGGATGCAAGAGGCACGTGTGTCTCCTTTAGCCAGGTCTGCCGCACGTGATAAAGTTACCTTTTGCACATGAATAGCGTAACGGTTTTATACACCGGCTTGTAAAATAAACCGGTTAAAGAAAAAACCGAAATGGGTGAAGATGGTCCATGGGAAGTTACAGCTCGTTGCCACGTAGGATTTCCAATACTTGACTACTTTTCTTTTCTACTTTTTCCGTTTTTTCATTTAAACTCCCAGAAAAGTTGTTTGTCACGTATAAGCCCGGAATTATAAAGAGTAATTCCAACCCAATAAGACTGCCTTTGGAGCCTTGAAAAATTTAAATTCACAATTAAAAAAAAAATCCACATTCACATAGATCGAAGAAAAATCTTTAAAATGATTAAGTATTCCAATGATGAGGTTATGTGGTTACCAGTATTTTTTTGCTAGCATTGAGTTTCTCATTCTTTTTTTTGTCTTGTTTTGTTTTTTGGAATAATGTTTTGGACTGTCGCTAATTTCGCCTGACTAAAAAATAGGTTATAACTTATAACAGTTGAAATCGATATAATTTTTAATTACATTCCCATTATAGGAATCACAATTTTAATATTTCATCGACTATGTTTTGTAACTTTACAAGGATATTAAAAGAACAATCAGAAAAGTCTGTTGCTCAAATTAAAAGGGGAAATGCTTAGATCTTATAAGGGCAACTTTGATCACCTATTGGAAATCAATTATATAGTTTTCTAAACGATAACTTAAATTTAAATGATAAATCATGTAAGCTATAGCGATACACAAAGAAATTGGATTGGAAAAAGTTATGACTATGTTTCAATTGGGAAATTTAATGGGGCATTTGCATCTATACACGTTTTTTGTGTCACGTTTTAACTTGTGTTCGCTTTGTAAAAAAATTATAAGTGTACCCGCTTTTTCGCATAACTTCAGCATACGGGGCTGAAGTAGTAAAGACAATCACGCAAAACTACAGCATTCTAGTAGACGGGCCTGAAGTAGCAAGTGTGCTGAACTTAAGCATAGTAGCTGAACTTAAGCATAGTAACTGAAGTTTTGTTTTCTATTTGCTGAAGTTTTTGTTTAACTTGTGCACGTCTTAACGCAAAGCTTTTGTTTGTAATTGCTGAAGTTTTTGTTTTTGTAACTGGCGAACTTCAGCTCTAGAGCTGAAATTTTTATTTTTGTAACTGGTGAATTTTGTAACTGGCGAATTTCAGCTCTAGAGCTGAAGTAGCTGAAGTTTTGTTCTCTATTTGTTGAAGTTTTTGTTTAACTTGTGCACGTCTTAACGCAAAGCTTTTGTTTGTAATTGCTGAAGTTTTTGTTTTTGTAACTGGCGAACTTCAGCTCTAGAGCTGAAGTAGCTGAAGTTTTGTTCTCTATTTGTTGAAGTTTTTGTTTAACTTGTGCACGTCTTAACGCAAAGCTTTTGTTTGTAATTGCTGAAGTTTTTGTTTTTGTAACTAGAGCTGAAGTTTTTGTTTTGTAATTGGCGAACTTCAGCTTTAGAGGTGAAGTTTTTGTTTTTGTAACTAGCGAACTTCAGCTCTGATAAACATATTTATGGCAATCATCCCATGAACTGAAGTTTCGTAGCAGCACCAACAGCAGCAGAAGAAAGAAGAAGAAGAAGAAGAAGAAGAAGAAGAAGAAGAAGAAGAAGAAGAAGAAGAAGAAGAAGAAGAAGAAGAAGAAAATGAAGGAGGAGAAAGGGGGCTGAAGTTATTTAAAAAGTGGGTACAAGTTAAAAATTAAAAAAATGAGTATAAGTTTAATGAATGCGACCAAATAAGGCGCCCCGTGCCATCTTTACAAACTTAATGGCTGCAGTTAAAAATTAGGCAACTAACAAATTACGATTATCAATTATTTTGGTCAAATATATTCGACGGTCTCTTAAGCTCGGTATAAATTTTCATTTAAACAAAGACACGCTAGCTTTGACCTATTAAACTTAAGTTATCAGCTGTACACCCAATTAATTAATTTTTTTTATAAAAAAAAACTCCTAACGTTGACATGGCACATCAAATGTTTATTATCCGAACATAACTCCGTTATTGTTGTGATTACTGTTTAACTAAAAAATATGTATCTTGGTTCAAATAATAAAATTTGTATAATTAGGAGTTAAACTTAGTTAATAATAATATTTCTAGCTTTCAAGGGTGCAATAATCAATAGATGGGTTCGGTCAGATAGTAATGACAACATGCAATAACAATTCTAAAAAGTACGAGTAATAATATAGCATCCAATAACAACGAATATCAATAAATGACATTTAAGCAAATAGGAGGAATGATTCACCCAATAATAGATGAAATAGATGGATGTTCCTCCTAACAATGATGAAGGACACAAATCCTTGAATATTCGAGTTATTCTTGGATCTGATAGAAATGTATAGAATAGTATAAACAAGAATCTCAGTGAAAATGTGGAATTTGTATCTTACCAAGAGAGAGAAAATCTTTTTATCAAAGTGAGTTCTTACAAGTGAATATTACATGCCCTTATCATTGTCTCTTTTCTCAATATATATGAGACATTTTCCTAAGAAACCCTAATAGTACAAGTGTAGAGTATATCCACTGGAATTTTTCTTTTAATATTCTATCCTGACAAACTAGTCGTTACTACTCCTATCATCGATATTCAACCTCGACCTCAACCCTTGTTGACATCTCGAATACGGCTCTTGTCGACATCTCGACTACAACTCATGTCGACACTTCGGCGAAGGACTTTGCTGCTTCTTGGGTCGCTTCGACTAATGTCGACTCGAGAATCCTTCCCGTAATATTATCTTGGCTTGGGTATTCTTGAGACAGATTTTGCCTCATACAGTTAGTCCCTCCGCTTATTGAGACCGGCTTCAGGTGGGGTCGACGAGTGGATTTGCTCGTTATGGTAGAAACAATTGAGCGAGCAGTTCAGGTCGTGGTGGTCATGATGAGCCGACAACGTGACCCTATGCGGACCACCTATTTCAAAACATCTCGATTTTCCCGATCAATTTGTTGGAGTTGGGTTGTCCACAAATTAGGATGTCGTCATGACGTCATGCGTCATTATGACACGTTCCCGATGCGTTGCTCAATTTTTTGATTGAACCCGCACGCTTCTGTTACGGCAGCAGTAATAATGAACCATTTTTTGTTTTGGTGCCCAGTTTCTTATAAATAGATGTGGTAGGGTGTATTTTTGAAGTTTTAGACTTTCTACTCTGAAACTCCATGTCTCTTTCTTTCTTGTCTGTGACTTAACACTTTCTGTTCAAGGGGCTTTCATTGTTTTCGATCCTTTATTGCTTGATACTTTTTTTCTTCCGATAAAAACATGACTAACCTACCTTCCAAGTCTAGTGAGGGAAGTGAATCGGTCCTTTTAGCGATGGTGCTCCTTCCTCATAAGGAGAACGTTCCCGCTGCCTTCGAGGACAAAAGCTTCCCCACGGTGGAGGATATAGTTCCTCGTATCCTCAATACCATGTCTGATTTCTCGAAATTACCTGAAGCCGGGCCCGGAACCTGTAAATCGGCTATGAAGGAGCCTGATTTGTTGGATCTTAAGGATAAATACGGCCCCCCCAATCACGCTAAGTTGATCCTTGTCGGGTGGGATGCGGTCCAGGTCCATCGTCTAGGGTACTACGCCTTCTATGCCTACCTCTTTTACGTCGGCTACACTCTTCTTCTTCTTCTTCCACTAGCAGAGGAATTTTGTCACTTCTACGGTATTTGCACAGCTCAGCTCGTGCCGTATGTCTACAAATTTATATGGTTGGTCACCAAATCTTAACCACCGAGGAGGTAAATGTTTGGTGGTGAAAATGGACGACAAGGCCAACCGCCAATTTTGGCTCAACTTTTTCTTTGTTAGAACTGAGGATGTGGTGGCAAACGTCGATGGTTTCCCTGAGGCTTGGAATTGTACTCGTAAGTGCGTGCCTCTTTATTTGTAGGTATCCAATTTTTCCTTCGTGTTTGGCCGTGGTTTTAATCTCTTGTTCCTTATTTTGCAGCTACGTTCGCCTCCGCCTTTGGTTGACGATATTTCTAATTGGGTGGGTTATCTCCTTCCTCACATTGTTGGGATACATGAGTGGTCGAGCTTCTTCAAAAGGTTTGGTTCCCATCTCCCTTCGACTGGTAAGTTGTTATCGTCTCTAGCATCTTGATTATTTCTATTTTTTGGTTTACTTTGGCTGACTTTGTTTTCCATTTTTAATTCCCTTAACTTCAACTACGGGGTCCTCGAGGAGGTCGAGTGCTTCCGCGCCTTTGTCCCGGAAGAAGAAAAATACTGAGGCATCGGCTTTCGCTCCTCCCTTGACTGTGCCCGTCTGGGGCTCGTGTCTCGATTTCTTCTTCGGCCACAGTTCCCTGTGTTCGCGCCCATGTTGGTACATCTTGTCTTGATCCTTCCTCGGTCGTCGCATCAATGAGCTGGTCTATGTAAAGCAGCGGGAACGAATCCTTTGGGCATGCTTTGTTCAAGACTGTGAAGTCCACGCATATCCGCCATTTTCCATTCTTATTTATAACCATTACGACGTTGGCGACCCACTTGGGGGTACTTCGATTCCCTGATGGAACCATTTTCTAACAGTTTTTCTACTTTCTCGTGCACTGCATCATTGATGGGGTAATTGAATTTATGCTTGACCTTCCTCACCGTGGGTGGAACGGGTCGACGTTTAATTAGTGTGTGGAAATTTCCTTTGGGATGCCCGACATATTTGCATAGCTGAAAGAAAACAAATCCCTGTTAGCTTTTAAGAATTGACTTAATTTACCTGGGTCCTGAAGTTTGCAACCGATATAGGCATTCTTGCTATGGTCGTTAGGGTCTAATAGAATGGGGTCGAGATCTTCTATGGTCGATCCTGCAGCTTCGACTATGTCGGGATCTTTGATCCCTTCCCGATCTCGTCATGCCCCGTGATGTTTGGCTTAATGTATGTATATTTTGATGTATACTGCCTCATATTTTTCTCATGTCTCATAGATTTGAGATGTATAATATAATAATTTTGTGCTAATTTATGGTCTTTCTATGTGTAGGAATCATTTAGATGCAATTTGGGACGAAAGTGCGCGAATTGGAGCGAAAATCAAACGAAAAGGCACAAGTGCGAATTTGAGGGCTACAGGCAGCATGGGGCGCTACCTGTGGCGCACAAAACAGAATGTTTAAAAGTTCATGGCCAAGGGCAGCGCCCACACGCTGCCCTGGACGCTCAAAACGCAAACACAGCCTAATTCGACTAGGACTCGGTTATTTCGACCCTAAGACGCCCCCAACTCATATAAAAGCCAACCTGAATCTATTTTGAGAGAGGAGGACGTTTTTGAGAGAAAAACACAAGCACAAATCCGTCGTGGAGGACAAAATTCATCTTTTCTTCCACCAAACATAGTAATTTTTATGTGTCTTTGTATGATTTATTGTTTGGCTACCATGTCTATGTGGAGTTAAACTTCACGTTCTAGGGTTGTGGTTCTTTCATGACTATTGTTATTCGGATATTGATTTTAATTTCTTAATTTGTCGTATTTTCTTATTTATTCCATGCTGCGCTTAATAATTTGATTGCTTGATCACCAATTAAATACTATCTACGAATCTAGAATTGAACTTGAAAGTGAGAATTCTAGATTGCATATAGGATTGAGTAGAGCAAGCTTTTGAACCTGGGCATCGGGGAACAAATTCGCGGTTAGGATAGACATATACCTAATTTCCTTGCTTGGTTGATTTACAGGAATTATAAATGCGTTCTTGTTAGTTCTAATTCCATAGACATATAGGCGTTAGGTTAGCTTGAATACGCGAGTAAGAACTCGACAAATTCTTATGATCAATATTAACCCTGTCAACCAATAAGCTAGATGAATTAGTTAGTCAATTCAATCGAGGAATACAATAGGATTGTTAGATAGCCCATAACCCTAGATCGTTTTCATCACATTGATAACATAAACAATCTGCTCTTCCTTTGTTCAAAGTACATTAGTTATTTTCTTCTTATTTTAATTAGTTTAGAATCAAATACTTCTAGGTTTAATTCTTGTTTAGATAATTAGGATAGTCTAATTTAGTTAATAGTTAATCACAAGTTCTCGTGGGTTCGACATCTGACTTTTAGTCACTTTATTACTTGACGACCGCGTATACTTGCGTGTGCATTTGGCCATAACTAGTTTTTGGCGCCGTTGCCGAGAATTTACAAATTAGCTATTTTTCTAGATTAGACATTTATTTTTCTTTATCTATTCATTTTTTTTGTTTTAGTTTAGTTAGTATTTTTTATTCATTTTAACATGGCATCTTGGAATGAAAGTTATTCGAATGATGGTTATTCTTATTTTGATGATCCTTGTCCATATTGTGGAGGGCCTCACTGGTGGAAAAATTGTCAGAATATTCTCAGGAGCGAGTTGTGCGCACAATATCAATACTTTGAGTGGAATATTTGTAATATGTGTGGTGGTCAAGGTGGCCATTGGGATGGTTTTTCTAATTCTTTTCATCCTTCTCCGAGCCCTTATTATGATCTTGCTAACAATGTCTGTGAGTTTGATAAGGGAAATGAAGTGTAGGATATAGAACGTGATGCATATATTAGGTATATTTTGAGGCAAGTAGTAGAGAAACAGTATGAACTCAAAAAAGATATGAAAAGAATGAGGGCAACAATCACAAGAATGAAGGCCGATATGGAAGAATTGAATGAAGAGAGCGAGTACCAGCAAGAGAAAAACTTTGAGTCAAACTTGGCTGGTAGAACAAGCTGAAAGATTGGAAATATATGAGGCTCAACGTGAGGAAATTACAGATGGGATGAAAGACTTAATAGAAGGAAGAGTTGAACTAGTGCAAGAGATCGATAAATTTGGCACTGATATTCACGATTTGGGAGTTCAATTGATTACAAAGGTTGATGCGTCTAACGCCCAACAAAATAGTTCTAAGTTGTGTGAAGCTGAAAATGAGCTTATACGCCAAATTGAGGAGCTGAAAGTTGAGAGCCAATCATTCGAGCATATTTTTGTTGTTGATGCCCATGTTGAAAATAGTACACTAGAGCCACGCGAGGCAGCAAATAATGCTATATTAAGGCACCTAGCCACATACTCCACAATGTCCTTCTTCATTCGCCTCCACCAGAAATGCTGCTTCAAATCAAGATACATCTTCGTAGCACCAAGATGAACAGTATATCGAGAACTGTGTGCCTTCTATAGAATCCTCTCCCTCAGGCCATCAACATTAGGAACACATAAGCGGCCCTGAAGTCTCAAAACACCATCCTCGCCAATAGTAACCTCCTTGGCCCTACCCTGAACCACTGTCTCCCATAGCTTTGCCAAACACGGATCATCATACTACCGAGCCTTAATCTCCCCCAATAACGAAGACCAAGCAACCACATGTGCAAGAAATTGACGAGGCTCTGAAAGGTATAGTCTCACCAGGAGATTAGCCAAGGACTGAATGTCCAAGGCTAGAGGTCTCTCCTCTACTGCAATATAAGCCAAGCTACCCATACTCTCCGCCTTCCTGCTCAAAGCATCTGCTACCACATTTGCCTTGCCCGGATGATAAAGAATGGTGATATCATAATCCTTCAACAACTCAAGCCATCTGCGCTGCCTCAAATTAAGATCCCTCTGCTTGAACAAGTGTTGCAGGCTGCGGTGGTCTGTATAAACCTCACAGGACACCCCATACAAGTAGTGCCTCCAAATCTTAAGAACATGAACAATCGCCGCCAACTCCAAATCGTGCACAGGGTAATTCTTCTCATGAATCTTCAGTTGGCGTGAAGCATAAGCAATAACTCTCCCTTCCCGCATCAACACACATCCCAAACCAACATGCGAAGCATCACAATACACTATGTACATCCCCGAATCGGAAGGCAATACCAGAACTGGTGCTGAGGTCAATGCTGTCTTGAGCTTCTGAAAGCTCGCCTCACACTCGTCAGACCATCGGAATAGGGCATTCTTCTGAGTCAATCTGGTCAATGGAGCTGCAATAGAAGAGAACCCCTCCACAAATCGGCGGTAATAGCCTGCTAGGCCCAAAAAGCTCCTGATCTTTGTAGCTGAAGTAGGACGCAACCAACTCTGAACCGCCTCAACCTTCTGAGGATCAACCTTGATACCCTCTCCGGATACCACATGCCCTAAGAATGCCACATAATCCAACCAGAACTCACACTTGGAGAACTTAGCATGTAGCTTCTGTTCTCGCAAAGTCTGTAGCACAACTCTCAAATGCTGCTCGTGCTCCCCCAGGCTACGTGAGTAAATCAAAATGTCATCAATGAAGACAATGACAAAGGAATCAATATACGGCCAGGACACCCTATTCATCAAGTCCATGAATGCTGCTGGGGCATTAGTCAAGCCAAAAGACATCACCAGGAACTCATAATGGCCATATCTCGTACGAAAAGCAGTCTTCAGAACATCTTAAGCCCGAATCTTCAACTGATGATACCCCGATCTCAAATCAATCTTAGAAAACACACGAGCACCCTGCAACTGGTCAAACAAATCATCAATGCGCGGAAAATGATACTTGTTCTTAATGGTGACCTTGTTCAACTAGCGGTAATCAATACACATCCTCATGGACCCATCCTTCTTCTTCACGAATAGAACTGGAGCACCCCACGATGATACACTCGGTTTGATGAACCCCTTAGCTAACAGCTCCTCAAGCTGCTCCTTCAACTCCTTCGGAGCCATACGGTACAGAGGAATAGATATAGGCTGGGTGCCTGGAGCTAAATCAATGCAGAAATCAATATCACGGTCCGGAGGCATGCCTGGAAGGTCTGAAGGAAATACATCAGCAAACTCTCAAACCACTGACACTGAATCAATCGTCGGAGACTCGGCGGTGGTGTACCGCACATAAGCAAGATAGGCCAGACCACCCTTCTCGACCATATGTCGAGCCTTCAGGAATGAAACAACCCGGCTGGCTGCACTAACTGAGGAACCCCTCCACTCCAGCCTAGGCGACTCGGGCATAGCTAAAGTAACTATCTTGGCATGGAAATCTAGCACGGCATGATAAGTATATAGACAATCCATGCCTAGAATAATCTCAAAATCAACCATGTCGAGCAATAAGAGGTCCGCTCGAGTCTCAAACCAACAAAATGAAATCACATAGGACCGACAAATCCGGTCTACAACCACAGAATCGCCCACGGGAGTGGACACATAAATAAGAGAACCCAAGGACTCATGAGGGACATCCAAAAAATGAGAAAATAATACCAAAACATAAGTATAAGTGGACCCTGGATCAAATAACACTGATACCTCTCTACCACATACTGCAATAATACGTGTGATCACGACGTCTGAGGCCACTGTATCTGATCTGGCCGGGATAGCATAGAATCTAGCTGGAGCACCGGAAGACTGAGCCTCCCCAGAATGAATAGGATCTGGCTGACCTCCCCCTGACTGGCCTCCACCTCTAGGACGACCCTTGCCGACCTGTCCTCCACCTTTAGGTGGCCGGATTGCTGTTGCCGGACCCATCGGCTGATAACGCTGTTGTACGGCCTTGCCCCGAACCTGGGACATTGACTCCTTATGTGACCTGTCTCTCCACACTCGTAACAACTCCCAGGTACCATAGTCTGCTTCCCCGAAGAAGAACCCTAAATGGCCGGTGGGCGATGAGAGCCCTCTGGCATAACACTGAAGTAAGGGTCGGAGGATCTCGGATGACTAGGA
>ML302039.1:1754-28112 GCA_005239505.1 Nicotiana paniculata | reverse complement strand
AAACTAAAAGAAGAGAAGAGAAGAAAAACTAAGTAGAATCCTCTTTCAACGTGGTGTGTTCCTCCACATCAATCCTCCGTCAAAAGTCTCCTTAATGTGATGTTTTTGGGTCCATTTATACGTTTAGGATGAACCCTAAACGTGTAAAAGACTTCTATTCAAACTTGGAAACACTTAAAACCCTTTAAAACTCGGACTTTACCGGAACAGGAACCCTGGCGTTAGGGGTCTAACTCCTGGCTAACGCTAGGCACCCCCTGGCGTTTGGGCTCTAACGCTTGGCTAACGCCAGGCACCCCCTGGCGTTTGGGCTCTAACGCCTGGCTAACGCCAGGCACCCCCTGGCGTTTGGGCTCTAACGCCTGGCTAATGCCAGGCTTGTCCCGGATCGCTCCTTTTTGACTCTTGCGCGTATTTTCCGACGTTTATGCTCTCATTTAGCTCGGCTTCAATTTCCAACTCACCTACACATTAAATAAGCTTCATTAGGCACATACGACGTGTATTCTTATCATTAACGCACATAAAATGCAAGGTATATAATGCTTAAAATGATGAAGTCTAGCCACGCATCAATCGCCTTGCTTGGTTATTATACGGGGATTATTAATGCGTTCTTGTTAATCCTGATTCCATAGGAATATAGGCGTTAGGTTAGCTCGAATAGGCGAGTTGTACTTCGGGAGAAGGCTACGAGCAATATTAACCTCGTCAATCAATAAACCTGATTAGAAGATTTAGGTCGAAAACTCAACGTGATTGTTTGCCAACCCATAACTCTAGAATATCAAATTACATTGAATTCGTCTTTAAGATTAGTTGTCTCTTTAATCTCTTAATTACTATTTTAGATTAATTTTAGTTAAATATTTATTTGAGTTTAGTTTAGTTGATAGTTAATCACAATTCCCTGTGGGTACGATATCTGGACTTAAAAATCCTATATTACTTGTCGACCACGTACACTTGCGTATGCATTGGGAAATCAACCAACAGTCGGATTTGAATTTAGGGAAATTTGTAGTCAATTTGGAAAGAAAGTTCTCATTTCAGAAGCCTTAAGTTGGAAGAATTGACCAAGATTGGTTTTTTGAATAAACAACCTCAGAATAAGGATTTGAAGGTTCCAGTAGATTTGCATGACGATACCGAACTTAGGCGTATGTTAGGAGCGAGTTTCGGATGGCCCGGGGACATTTCAGTGCATATTGTGGAAGTTAGTATTTTGGAAGAAATTTCATAAGTCTGGGTTGAAGTGCATTTCAGTGATTTTGATGTCTGCCTGGGATTCCAAGTATGGGAATAGCTCCGTATGGTTATTTTTGTGTTACGGGCGTGATCGGAAGTGAAGTGAATTCGGAGGTCCGTAGGTCATTTTGGAGTTATTTGGCTAAAGTGAGAAATTTGACGTTTTAAGAAGTCCGACCGGAAGTGGAAATTTTGATATTGGGGTCGGATTCCAATTCAAAAAGTTGTGGTAGGTCCGTAATTTTGAATGTGACTTCTGTGCAAAATTTGGGTCAATCGGATGTGATTTGATAGGTTTCAGCATCGAATGTAGAAGTTGGAAATTTCAAAGTTCATAAAGGTTGAATTGAGTTACGATCCACTGTTTTGATGTTATTCAATGTGATTTGAGGCCTCGAGTAGGTACACATTATGTTTTGGGACTGGTTGGTGTGATCGGATGGGGTCCCGGGAGCGTTGGGTGGATTCCGGGTGGTGAACAGATCGAATTTGGAATTTGAGAAAAGGCTGAGGACTGTTGTCATCTGGTGTGACCGCACCTGCGGGGCTTTTGCCGCAGGTGCGGAGTCGCAGAATCGGCCATGGTTCCGCAGAAACAAAGGTGGCTGGCTAGGCTGGGACCGCAGATGCGGTTGGCTCACTGCAGAAGTGAGACAAAACCTGCGTATTTGTAAGCGCAGAAGCGAAAATGGGCCAGAAGCCCTGGACCGCAGAAGCGGTGCCAGGTCCGCACCTGCGGAACCGCAGAAGAGGTCAAGTGCCCGCAGGTGCGAGGGATCGCTGGGGAAGGTTATGGAATTTCAGAGCGAGGTAAGTCACTTTTCTAACCTTGTGAGGGGGACTTGTCTCCATAGGTGAACTAATTAAATATGTGCTACTATTTGTGGGGGGCTACGTACGTACGATGTGACGTGAGTTCGTGCGTAGCTACTATTATGCTTGCTCGGGTAGTCTAGGACCCAAAAGCATTTTATATTTGTCGTACTTGGAACCTTATTGATGAAATTAAAAATGATTTAAATTTTATCGAATCTGATAAATGAATTTCTAGAAAAGACTTAAATACTATCTTCGTGACCATCAAAAGAGAACTTTGTCATTTCCTGGGTAATTGCACGATATAGTCGGGGTGGACTGTTAAAATGTGTATGTTTATGTGTGACTACTTCGCAATTTATATTTCACGAGCGGGGTGATTTCTTCCACTACTCTAATGGGAGCGGGCCGTACACCACGGCAGGTTTATAGATGCATCTATGGTTCGCTCCATTCAACCCTTCGGCAGTGCACATTTATTTATTGTTGGTTCGGGCCTTTCGACCCTCGGCATTTCCTGCGCATGATATTTGTTGGATACCATCTGTGATTTGAATTGTTTAATTGTCTTAAGATATGAGTGGTTAACTGAGATGACGGAAATTGGGATTTATAATTTATGGAAGAAGTTGTTCTTTCCTGGTATTGTATGTTATTTCATAGTAACATCCATGTTTGACATCACACTTGATTATATGAATTTGACCTCTAGTAAGTGTCAAAGTCGTCCTCTCGTTACTACCTCTTCGAGTTTAGGCGGGATACTTACTGGGTACACGGTGTTTTCGTACTCATGCTACACTTACTGTGCATTTTGTTGCACAGGTACATGTATATCTAGTTTCCCCGCTTGGCGTCGTGGCATGGTTAATATGGGGACTTGAGTGAGCTGCACCTCTTGAGACGACCCACAGCCAGCATAGTTTCCTTCAGCGTATTGAGTTGTACTTTCCTTACTGTCATGTTTGTATTCTGCACAATTATTGTATTTCATTTGGTTTTCTTAGAAATTGCTCATGCACTTGTGACACCCGTACTGGGATGTATTTGTTAATTAAGGTGTTAAAACCATGTG
Source organism: Nicotiana paniculata (assembly GCA_005239505.1). NCBI lineage: Eukaryota > Viridiplantae > Streptophyta > Magnoliopsida > Solanales > Solanaceae > Nicotiana > Nicotiana paniculata. The sequence continues at coordinate 24,973 of ML302039.1, read as the reverse complement.
ATTTAGTCAGTAAATGTTTATCGATTTTCATATAATGAAATGAAAAATAATGATTTCAATATAATAATTAAAATAAAAAGAACTTAACTGACTAATAAGTGTTGGCTTGCCTACCTGTGGTCTCCGGCGCTATCACGACCTTAAATGGATTTTTGGGTCGTGACAACGGGTATCAGAGCACTAGATTCCCTTATGTCTCACGAGTCATGAGCAAGTCTAGTAGAGTTTTGCGGATCGATACGGAGAAGTATGTACTTATATTGAAGAGGCTACAGGGCTGTTAGGAGTACTTCACTTCTTGATTCCTTATCATGCGGTTTGATCACTTTGAGGCTTATGCCTACGTTTCTTCTTACTCAATCTTACGCGTCACGAAGAGCTTGCTATGAATCGGGAATTTGAGGAATTGTAATGGTGCTACAAATATGGTGCGTGATTTCTTTCCATGCGTAATTGGTTGGGGCTATTGTCCTTGCTCCGCGGGAGGATATTATGTTGTTTCAGCTCATTAGTTGTGTTTCTAAGAGCTTTGAGGCTATGCTCGGGTTGTTATGATGCTTATTATTGGTTATCACACGATATTGATATGATGATAGGATGCTTGCCCATATGTCGGGGAAATGAATGACTTGATAGGAGTTCTACTCAGAGCGTGATTCCGAGATTTCAGTATTTTATTTCTGGCGGAGTAAAGACAATTGGACTATAAATGACCAGGTTCGGGTTGATAGAGTAATGAGACTGGGTGTTTTCAAGTGAGGTAGAATCATCATCTGTGATGTGGCATCGTCTTCTTTGATTGATTAGGATGTGTTAAGTTCGCCGGTGCTATTGTTTCTTCAGTTGCATTGGGTCAGAGTAATGTGAAGTAATATCGAAGAAGCGGCTGCCAGAGATCGTGATGTGCGGTGGTTCAGGATTGAATAAGTATTTCTAATGTAGGCGGCTCGAGGAAGATGATCTTCGAAGAGTGTTGAGGTTGTGGTGGTTTGATGGTTTAAGTGCTACAGAGAATGATATTTATTTGAGGCAACAGCTGGGCAGCATACGATGAGGAAAGACACGTGGGAAGTGTCAGTCAATGGTTAAATTCTAGAAGGCCAGGTGTAAGAAGTGGAAGTCCAGCAATTGCTTAAAGGAGTGAGTTTGACCAAAGTGGGAGAGTGGCAGCGTAGCATATGAGTTATGTGGTAAGATAGCTGCACATCATGAGGAGAAGTTTGGAGCGACTAGAGAATTTTAGTGGATGCTGGTTGGGTCCACGGGCTTAAATTTAAATATTAGGTATTTCAGCGGAAGATTGTATGCAACAGAGAGGAGTTTATCGATATGAAGAAGGATGCAACATAGCTGTGAATTATAATATATTGTCGCGCATTTAGTAGATGTCCATGAGGAGCGGACAGACTGGTAAAGTTGGTAAATGAGAACGGGCGTAGGATAGGTTATTGAGGTCGTAGAGATTGTGCAGTACAACGTCGTTGGAAGGTGTCAGTTGGTAATTTTTGCATGTGGGTTATATTTTATAAGCAGGTCAGTGGTTGCGTGGTTGGCGGAGTTTCACAAGGGATTTTACTGACTATTTAGCAAGAGGTCGGATATGAGAATGTGGTTAATGCCTCAGAATGCTTGTGAAATGCTAACAGAAGGATTTCAAAGGAATTTGGAGAGTTGGTTATGGAGGATCATGTCAACAAGGACGGAAGATTCTTGGTGATTTCCAGATTTGTGTGATAACGGCTTCAGGTTAAGTGGGAGAGTTCCACCGCCTATAATTGGGTTGCATGGGTATCTACTGGCGAAAATTCTGGTCATCGGCATATTAGTGGGTTATTACAGCCAAGGGAAGAAGACATGAGTAGTAATTGAGCGTAGGATTTGATAAATGTGTGCAAGGGTTGGCCTTATGGAATCAGGTTTAGACTTTGGAAATATTCAGGATTTATGCTTAGTACAAAGGTAATTTACAAGGGAAGTGATTCAGTTGGGAGCTTTTTAAAGATGGGTATTCAGGAACCCGAAAAGCGTGGGGTTGATTATATTCGGGACCAAGCCAGAGTGGGTGACTCTCACTAGCGGTCCTAATAGATTGAAAGGTTAGAATGTGGTGTCTAAGTATTTTAAGCTCACGATACTATTAAGAATCGAGCTTTCGCAGTAGAATTTTGAGCGAGAGAATATGGGTGGAGTGTTTTATGTTATCTTCGGCGTGCAGAGTACATTTGGAGGAAAAAATGACTTCGAGTTCGTAGAATGGTTATCATAATGGGTATACCGGTGGAAGATGTGAATATCCGTGCAAGGAGAGCATGAAACGGTTCATGGGCTTAGAGACAAAGTAGTCTTGTGGAAGGGAATCGCTCGAAGTGAGAGCGAATTGAGTTGCTATTTGTTGATTTGGAGTTGTCATCATTCTTAAGATGAGTGGAAATTGGATTAAGGTATTAGATGGGTCGTGTTATATGAGCTTATGGGAGGTTTAATTGAATCTCGCTGCGGTATTGTCGCGGTGTTAGCATATAGGCATTGCGAGTTATTGTTCATCTTAATCTATGGCTTAAGCAAAGTGGGGTAAGTATGCTATCGATAAGTTTATCGCAAGGCTAAGTCTCATATCAATTTCAGTTTGAGGTATTCGGGAGAACCAGTTATGTCCTGCAGAGGTAGAGTTTGATACTGACGTGAGTAATGGAAATTTGGAAAAGTTAGATGGTCAGCCATAGGTAAATGAAATGTCATGGGTTGGGGGATCCCGGAAGGATTATGGTGGAATAGACTATTACCTGAGGATTTGCATGTTTTGTGATTATGAGAATTCACTCATGTGTCGTTATGGTTCTCTCAAATTAAGTTAAGTAAAAGGTTTCTATATGATGAAGTGTTCACCTTATTAGTGGTTCAGAAATTATGATGGAATTCTTACGCTATCTCATATTGGCATGTTAGGTGCGGTAAGCAGTATGTAACTGGAAATAAAGATCGAGGTTGGGGTTCGGTGTTAACAAGGATGTCATGAGCTCGGATGAGGAAGAAAAGGGGTTTGAACGTTTAGAGTAAGTTGGTGTTGTCTTCAGCGTCACCTGAGATCGGTTTTTGGTTAAAGAGGCTTTGCATCCTGGTTATGGGTTCTTGATTTGTTTAAAGCGTTAGTGTGGCCAGTGGTGGATGCACAGACGTGCTACCTTGTGTGGAAGGTCGTGGGAGCGTGTCCACGGGATGATCGTATGAGTGTGACATGTAGTCACTTAATGGATTGAAGCTTTGGACTGAGTATAAAGAAGTGTAATATTGCTTATTTGAGAATTTATGCTTGGAAGGCGTTCGGTTCATCAGTCTAGTGCAGTGCGGGCAGGATCGGCTTAAGGGTTATGAATGGATTCAAATATGATTATGGGCTCTTTATGAGTCAGATGTGTTCATTTCAGTATAACGCTTATCATAAAGGGGTATTAGAACATTAGATGTTGTTCCATCTTCGTCCATTTCATGTAATATTATGTTGTACCGTGTGAGTTATGGAACGACTTGATAAATTCGTATGGGTTGAGATTTCCGCATAGTGATGATGTTGTGTGAGCAGGATAGCTCTTGAGATTCTGATTATATATATCCCACCTCAATTGCGCTTGAGTTTTGTAGCATATGGCTATATCGGTCTCCCTATGAGGATATTATGCACTTAGCGTTCTTGTGACCGGTATTCGATATTTAGTGGTAATGAGAAATTTATCTCGGTATGTATCTCCTTATGTAAATTTCATGTGTTGATCGGGTGGCACGCCACCACGGGTATGTTATTTGGATCGGGTTGCACGCCGCAATGGTGTGATGTTGAGTAAGGTTCCCTATATATATTTTTCTTGTGTTTTGCTTCCTATTTTTGGAGGAAGGTTCATATTAGATGCGTGAGTTGAATAGTCTCTTCCTATGTCTTTCTTTATGTATCATGTTCGAGTTGTGGCCTATGGGCACGTTATGGCATCATGTGAAACTGTTGGTCATGTCTAGGGTGATTTACTGCTAGAGCAGTTCATACTGGGTGAGAAGAGATTATTGGATCAGGGATCAGTGCAATAAGATTATGTGAAGTACATCAAAGGATGAATACCATTATTTGGTTAGTAATGAGGTTATGATTCTAGACCAGAGTAGGGATTCAGTAGTTGGTTAACACTGCAGTTGGTTATAAATTTCTACACATCTCCTCCATTGTGGTGGTATCGTAAGTGTTATAGCAGCTTACATATATGTGTCCTGAAGTACATTGGGAGCATCAGATTCGTGAAATTTTTGCTATTAAGGTTTAAGGAATGTCATTGTGGTTAGGTGATGAATTATGTTGTGCATGCTGCTAATTCAGCAAAGGTATGCAGTGATGTTCTGATACATCGTATGGTAGTTGATACAGTGCTCATATACTATAAACAGGCTTGGTAGAGAATTTTGGGTGTTGGAACTGGGTTCCGAGCTTATTGTATGGATGGAAGAGGATATCTGTAGATTTGATCAAGCTAAATGTGCTCAACTGGGTTGTAGTAGCACGGACAGGTGCATGAGGTGTTAAACAGCCATTTCAGACAACTCCGGAGCAGTTCTTAACACGTTCGAGGACGAACGTATGTTTAAGTGGGAGAGAATGTAACGACCAGACCGGTTTGAGGACATGAGCAACTTTTCTTCAGGTATTATGACTCGTAGGCATGGTCGGAGTTGAATTTCGGGAAGTTCAGAGTCAATTTGGAAAGAAAATTCTCATTTCGGAAGCCTTAAGTTGGAAGAATTGACCAAAATTCTCAATTCGCCTCCTCGATCGGCTGACCCCTCCATTGAACCTTCACGGAAGCAATGTTCTTTGACCTCAGCTTTCAAAGTTGAGTATCCAAAATAGCCACTGGCTCCTCAACATAAGATAGATCCTTGTCCAACTAGACTGAACTAAAATCCAATACATGAGACGAATCATTGTGATACTTCCGGAGCATACAAACATGGAATACGGAAAGAACTCCTGCTAGACTAAGAGGGCAAGGCAAGCTCATAAGAAACCTTCCCAACTCGCTGCAACACCTTAAACGGACCAATGAACCTTGGGCTAAGCTTGTCCTTATTCCAGAACCTCATAACGTCCTTCATAGGCAAAACCCAGAACAAGAACCCGCTCTCCAACCATGAATGCAACATCGCGAACCTTCTGGTCCGCATATCTCTTTTATCTGGACTGGGCTGTGCGAAGTCGATCCTGAATCACCTTCACCTTATCTAGGGCATCCTGAACCAAGTCTGTACCCAATAATCTAGCCTCACCCGGCTCGAACCAACCCACTGGAGACCGACACCATCTACCATACACAGCCTCATAAGGTGCCATCTGGATGCTCGACCGATAAGTGTTGTTGTAGTCAAACTCCGCAAGTGGCAAGAACTGATCCCATGAACCTCCAAACTCCATCACACACGCATGGAGCATATCCTCTAATATATGAATAGTGCACTTGGACTATCCGTCCGCCTGAGGGTGAAATGATGTGCTCAGCTCTACTCGAGTACCTAATTCATGCTCTATGGCCTTCCAGAACCGTGATGTAAACTGTGTAACCCGATCAGAGATGATAGATACCGGTACGCCTTGAAACCTGATAATCTCGCAAATATAAAGTCGAGCCAGCTGCTCAGAAGAAAAGGTAGTCATCATAGGACTGAAATGAGCTAACTTGGTCAGCCTACCGATAATTACCCAAACTCTATCAAACCTCTGCTAAGTCTGTGGGACTCCAACAACGAAATGTATAGTGATTTGGTCCCATTCTTACTCCGGAATCTCTAACTTTTGAAGCAACCCATCCGTCCGCTGATGCTCATACATCACCTGTTGGCAATTTAGATACCGAGCCACATACTCTACTATATCTCACGCCCCAAAACCAAGGAGCGCAACCGGCGCTCAACCGACGATTGAGCAAGCGTATAATGTTTCATTCTACCCAAACTAATTCATCAATAAAGAGGATATGAACTCCATTAATCATACTTTAAACCTCTATCTTTCGTCAGCAATATCATTCGGAATAATCAAGTTTATAAGTTCATATGGGATGACCCGAAATATAGAAATTAGAAATTTTTAGCCGATTATACTTAAACTTTACGGAATTCCATTCCGAGAGATAAAGTTTAGCCAACATACCTGGTTGAGCTTTCTTTAATACTTTTAGACGATTACGGTTTAGCAGCCTCAATCTATTCTAATAATTCAATAAAATTGAACCCAAAGTTAGAAACATAATTATAATTCTAGCTCACTAGAGCATTACATCATACACTATATGTGTAGTAAGACTTTTAAGCCCCTTTTTAAGAAAGACTCTACCACCCCTCAAACCATTCTTAGCTCACAACCTCCCCACATATTTTAAGAACATATGAAGGCAAGATATCCATCCCCACACCCAAGATTTGTCTTCCTAATTATCCTTTTTTTACTAGATTTCTGAAATTAAGAGTTAGGGTGATGAAGCCTTACCTCACAGGGCCAAGAATTACTGCCTCACTTGAATATTATCAAATATTTTTGCAAGGTTGATGGGTTTCAGTGCTTAGGTTGAGCTTTCTCTCTCTATATTGTTCTCAACTCTCTCTAAAATAATCAGATTATCGCCCAAATGAAGCCCCAAATGTTATATATCGAAATAGGGTCGGTTATAAAAATAGAAAATGGACCCTCCGACTCAGATCTGCGGTTGCATATGATTATGCGGACCGCAAAGTTGTTGCATAGTTGATGCTAAGCACTGGGGTGTCTTGGGTTGGGTTTGCGGCAGGTCTGCGATCCGCAGACCTATTATGCAGTCGCAAAATGTAACGCAAACTTGATATGCAACCGCATAGTGCGCCGCATAATGGCCTTCAACCTAGGGTATCTTCTGCTTCACTTTGCATTCATTATTTGGTCCGCGGAGTGATTATGCAGCCGCATAATGGACCGCAAAAATGCACCTATTTCAAAAACGTTTTCCTTTAGCCCATAAACGTACTGTTCAATCCAAAAAGCCCGAACCGCAGCGAGCTTGCTCGCCGCGAGGGTAAATTTACTATTTCTAAACACTTTAGCCTAACTCGACACCACAAGACCTTAAATTACACAGCAAAATTTTCCGGGACCTTACATTTTCCCCCGCTTAGGATCATTCGTACCTAAATGAGAAGTAGAGTCTGCCCCAAACACTTAACATAATATATCTCTTTTCTCACCTACCTCAAGTCCCTAAATTTTTACTAACTCCCGAATTTTTCAGAAATTTTTGCGGCGTCTCCTTCAAACTAGGCATATCCACCTGCCAGAGAACCACGGAAACCATCCCAACAGCACATCCACAACTTGACAAAGCTCCACAATGTGTGTGTGTGTATATATATATATATCTTACTAACGCTAATCTTTGCATTATAAGCACTATGTTGTCATGATGATACCTGGACATAATCATAACACCTATGAAGTACCTTTCAAATCAAAACCATGACACTTTCGGCCTTCAAGGTGGCCTCTTAGACTTACAGACTCTACCATAACACATTCACGGAAACAATCTCAACTCCCAAGCTTACGTAATAAGGACGACAAATAGATACCTTGCAAAAGCTAATTATCCATTATATTCTCCTTAATTAATTTCCACGGGAACTATACACAAAGTATCTCCAACTATCTTCCTAGACACATGCACATGAAAACACAGGGTACATAGGGAACAACGGTGGGAAGACATCGTACTCATAGTGTGGCCTAATGTGAACTACACTTATTTCACCTTCATTAGTAATTCACATAATATCATAGAAGGAAAATATTGAGAAAGCCTGTTTACCCTCCTAAATTCTAAATCTCTACACGAACACCCACACTAAACATTTGATGACCTTCAACGATTACTCTAAGATGTGCCACCATAAACTAACCATAAAATTACATCTCGAACATATGTGATCACACGGTGATGCTTCCCCTTTGACATATTTGGACCTTCAATACCTAATTGATTTAATTATATGAGGAATAATGGAGTTCAATATTAGGTTGGAATTACTTAGGAATCCATTAAGGTGCGGAGTAGAGTATTTCAGGGGGTTATATGCTAAGAGACACGAGGATTACTACTAACGATGCTGACATGGTTAATATTTGTGACGACATCAATTATTAGACAGATAAGGCATGGAGGTAACTAGCATGCATTGATGAGGTGGAAACCATGTACATGATCTTGAGATATAACAGAAATGGGCCTTTAGGCATGAGATACATGGAAGGCATGATCGGGAGGATGAATACGCTAGCACCAGTTATTCTTTGGAGGGGACGAGTTATGTAGGAGATATTAAAGATTCCTCCATTCGATAAATACCTTGATACCATTCCCTTGCCCGACAGTAGTAAGCTCTATGGAGAAGTGGTCAAGTATGTTACACCGGTTGTCTCCTTGAGTGTATGGAAAATCGGTTTAGCTCAAAATGGTAAGATTCTTGCAACATGGATGTGATAGTAACTTCAAAAGAAATACATGAAGTTGAATTGCACTCGTGACCTTAACTGACACAAGGAATATTTTCCACAAGCGCGTGAGGGTGAAAAAGAAGTCAAACACATATGCGTTTATCATAATCCAAACAGCTTAACAATTCATGATGATTGACCCGATATGATGTAACTAAAGATGCGACAACTTGTTTTCTGAATCAGTATGCTTATGGTATGTGCAAAAAACTGCAAGCATCTAATCTCAACCCTTTACGAGTGAAACCATATAGCTATGACATCTTAATATGGGGATGAAATCATGTATTTGTTAAAGGGGTTCTGATGGTTAACATGATGCTCTGGGGGGGGGGGGGGGGGGGGGGAAGACAAATAAAACTCCTATCCACCTAAGGAGGTGGAATGCCAAGGGTAGCAAAACTCCCTGCACATGAGAATGACATAATCAATGATTTTAGAAGTCAAGTGCACAAAGGAAACAGAACCCAACGAGACAGTATAAAATGATCATGGAAGGTTTGCAGATGTTCATAATGAGTTCCCCGTAGACATTGACTCGAGATTACCCAAATGCTATTGAAAGAAAGGAAAATAAGAAGTAGGCATTGTGCTATGATAATCTCCAAAGGTGCATCTGGTCTTGACGGAGAGCTTATTTAGGGTCCTTATGAGAAAGGAAGTGTTATAGTGACACATAGAAGGTCGCGTTCTCTCATAGTTATCGAACAAATGTTGGGAAACTAGCACAATGAATTCACTAACTAAGGAACACAATTAACACATGTTGTGGATTCTTATGAGCTGAACCTGCTTCTGCTATATTGATTCCTAACTACTGTACAAGACCATGTCACGGGCAACCACAATACTGGGAACAAAGTGAGCTACTTGCTATGGGATACCCCAAATGGACACGAGAGTTACACTAAGCTAGAGACACAATAGTTGTCCTATGACGGAGATGTGAGGATTTCAATTTTCTAGAGAGACTTTATGCCCACAATGACAACTTTGATCGACGCGCACTCATATGATAGGTCATTAAGGTATGCTCTTATGTTACTTGACAATGAGAAGGTTTCATGATGATATTCGCAAGAGAGTAGAGTGACTACTCAAACAATAGAATCCATATACACCAGTGAGAAGAGGAGTGACTCGAGAGGGATCGCAACACTAGGATGATTTACATGGAACTTGACACCACATAAGTAAACTTTATGACGGTGCTTGCATAGGCACAATATAGTAGATGTTGTCCATGTAAATAAACGGTTCTATAAGAAACTCATCAGGTATAGTCCCTTATTGAGAATTTCGGAGAGCGAGTGGGAAAGTATTAATCTTAGAGTTATTACTCAGTTCAAGGACATAATTATGGAGCTCAATCCCATAAGAGGTTGTAAATAAGAGAATTGGTGGTAGAGTGGATTCACAGATAATGTGTCTCGTTCAAAGAGTATGTGTATGCAATGTTCTTGTGATTCAACATTTTGTTAAGACCATGTTTACGATATCTCTTCAATATGGATGTAAATATAATATACGACAAAAAAAATCTTTTTGTTGTTCATGATGCTGCTCTAAGGAGTTACTTACTTGGTGACTTTAGGTTGACAGGGCAATAGCTTAATCGATGCCCCTCGACTCCACATCCCTAACATACGTTGCTGACATACTAGAATACTACATGATCTTGTGGTGCAGTGACATTAATAGGGACAAGGGCACTCCCCTTAGCAACAGGTTCTACCAATCCCCCCATGGCTCGGTACATTCTCCTAACAAACTCTTGGTCAATCTCCCTTGGATTCACTGGTGCGGTCATTCCCTCCTTCATGCTTCAATCTCATGGATTAAGGTATCAAGATTACTCATCTCGAGGATAATACATAGTTAGGAAATTATCTCTCTATCTTGAGTTCTACCGCACGATCTTGAGTATCAAAGAAGGGTGAAATTCCTAAATGTCTGAATAGCCTCCAACTTATAGATGTGGTCGACGACACACCGATAAGAAGGACTCTACTAGACACGGCTCCGAGACATCCTAGGACACTTTAAAACCATAGGCTCGGATACCAAGTTTGTCACGCCCCAAAACCGAGGAGCGCGACCGGCTATTATGTTTACTTCTACCCAAACTAATTCATGAATAAAGAGGAGATGAACTACATTAATCATACTTTAAACTTCTATCTTTCGTTAACAAGGTCATTCAGAATAATCAATTTTATAAGTTCATACGGGATGACCCAAAATGTAGAAATTATAAATTTTTAGCCGATTATACTTAAGCTTTACGGAATTCCATTCCAAGAGATAAAGTTTAGCCAACATACCCTGTTGAGCTTTCTTTAGTACTTTTAGACTATTATGGTTTAGCAGCCTCAATCTATTCTAATAATTCAACAAAATTGAACCCAAAGTTAGAAAGACAATTTTAATTCTAGCTCACTAGAGCATTCCAACAAACACTATATGTGTAGTAAGGCGTTTAAGCTCCTTTTTATGAAATATTCTACCACCCGTTAACCCATTCTTAGCTCACAACCTCCACACATATTTTAAGAACACCTGCATGCAACATATCCATCCCTACACCCAAGATTTGTCTTCCTGTTTATCCTATTTTTACTAGATTTCCGAAATTAAGAGTTAGGGTGATGAAGTTGTACCTATTAGGGCCAAGAATTAGCTGCCTCACTTGGATATCTTCAAATATTTTTGCAAGGCTGATGTGTTTTAGTGTGTAGGTTGAGCTTTCTATCTCTATATTGCTCTCAGCTCTCTCTAAAATGATCAGAGTATCGCCACAAATGAAGGCCCAAACGATTATATTGAAATAGGGTAGGGTTATAAAAATAGAAAATGGACCCTATGACTCAGATATGTGGTCGCATATGATTATGCGGACCGAAAAGTTGTCGCATAAATGATGCTCAGAACTGAGGTGTTTCAAGTTGTGTTTGCGGCAGGTCTGCGGTCGGCAGACCTATTATGAGGTCGCAAAATGTACCGCAAACCTTATATGCGGTCACATAGTGCACCATATACTGGCCTTCAACTTAGGCAAGCTTCTGCTTCACTATGAGGTAATATGCGGTCCATAGTGTGATTATGCGGCCACATAGATGACCGCAAAAATGCACCTATTTCCAAAACATTTTCCTTCAGCCCAGAAACATATTGTTCAATCCAAAATGTCCGAACTGCGGCGAGCTTGCTCGTCGCAAGGATAAATTTACGATTTATAAACACTTTAGCCTAACTCGACATCACAAGGCCTTAAATTACACATCAAAATGTTTTGGGACCTTACATCCCTTCAACCTCTTCTGCCAGTAATGCTACCTCAGATGCTGATACATCTTCGCGGCACCCGGAGGAATGGAATACCGCGAATTGTGAGTCTTATGGAGAACCAACTCACGCGAACCATCTACATTGGGCACACATAGCTTGCCCTGAATCATCAATGCACCATCATCCCCAATGGTGACTTCCTTAGCATCTCTGTGCTGGACCGTGTCCTAGAGGATAAGTAGATGGTGTCGCCATACTGACCCTCCCTGGTACAATCATAAAGAGAACACAGGGACACCACACAAGCCAATACTCGACTTGACTCAGAAATATCCAATCTCACAAGCTGGCTGGCTAAGGCCTGAACATCTAGTGCCAATGGCCTCTCTGTTGCTGGTAGATATGCTAAGCTCCCCAAACTCTTTGCCTGGTGACTCAAAGCATCGAACACCACATTGGACATCCCCAGGTGGTCCAAAACAGTTATATCATAGTCCTTAAGCAGCTCAAACCACCTCTGTTGATGCAAGCTAAGATCCTTTTGCTTGAACAGATACTTCAAACTCCGATGATCTGTGTAAATCTCACAAGGACATTGTATAAATAGTGTCGCCAAATCTCCACGGCACGAACAATAGCTGCTAACTTAAGGTCGTGGATATGATAGTTCTTTTCATGCACCTTCAGCTTTCTTGATGCATAGGCAATCACCCTAGAATCCTGCATCAACACCGCGCTGAGACCAATCTGCGAAGCATCACAATATACAATATAAGACCCCGAACCTGTAGGCAATACCAATATTAGGTCTGAAGTCAAAGTTGTCTTGAGCTTATGAAAGATCTCCTCACACTCCTCTGTCTACCTGAACGGAGCACCCTTCTGGCTCAGCCTGGTCATAGGTGCTGCAATAGATGAGAAACCCTCGATAAAATGACGGTAATACCCTGCCAAAGCAAGAAAACTCTACATCTCGGTAGCTGATGATGGTCTAGGCGAACTCTGCACTGCTTCCACCTTCATCGGATCCACCTTGATCCCATCACTCGATACCATATGACCCAAGAATTCCACTAAGTCTAGAAAAAACTCACACTTTGAAAACTTTGCATACAACTTCTTTTCTCTCAAGGTCTGAAGCACAGTCCTCAACTGCTGCTCATGATCCTCCCGAGTTCAGGAGTACACCAGAATGTCATCAATAAACAAAATGAAAAACAACTTGAGATAAGGACAGAACACACTATCATCAAGTGCATAAAAGCTGCTGGGCATTGGTCAGCCCAACAGACATAACGAGGAACTCGTATTGACCATTCCAAGTCCTGAAAGCAGTCTTCGGGATATCTGGCTCCCAAATCTTCAACTCATGATAGCCTGAATGTAAGTCAATCTTGGAAAACACCCTGGCAACCTATAATTGATCAAATAAGTCATCAATACGAGGCAATGGATACCTATTCTTCACTGTAACTTTCTTTAGCTGGGGATAATCTATGCATAGACACATATAACCGTCCTTTTTCTTCACAAATAAGACATGAGCACCCTATGGTGACACACTTGGCCGAATGAATCCCTTATCAAGCAACTCCTGTAAGTGCTCCTTGAACTGCTTCAACTCAGGAGGAGCCATACGATATAGAGGAACAGAGATGGGCTGAGTGGCTGGCAATAAGTCAATGCCAAAACAAATATCTACGTCGTGCGGCATGCCCGGAAGATCAGCTGGAAACACATCTACAAAGTCCCTCACTACAGAAACTAACTCAATTGTAGGGGTATCAATACTGACATCTCTCGCGTAAGCTAGATATGTGTCACACCCCTTCTAAACCATTTGTTGAGCTTAAAGAAATGATATAACTCTGCTGGGAGTACACTCTATGGGACCCCTCCACTCTAATAAAGGTAATCATTGCATATATGATACGCTCAAAGTACACCTAATAAATGGTGTAAGGCGATCAATGTCAAAAGACTAACCCAACTAGGTTGGGGTAGAATCCCACGGGGAATAGGTGTGAAAAGGTCACTTGAATAGTGTGAGACTTGACTTAAGTTGTAATTCTACTCCGTTAACATTAAAGAGAGTGTTGTAATTATGTGTAATAAAGAAAATGTTGTGTTGTGAGAATGTAATTAATTTTATTAAGGAAACCGGTTGTGTCCCCATAAAATGAATGTAATGCTATTAGTGTTAATATGATATATTTCTAATGGAAAGTCTATGCAAATGGTTTCTCAATGACTATCCAATATTACCCAATGATTGGGTAGTATTTTCTCTTTATGATTTTCCCAAATATAAAAGAGTTGCAATTATTCCTAAGTGTTTCTATTACACAAGGTTTAAAGCCTTGGTTTTTTAATATTCAATTCTACCAAACCCTAACCTACTTTTCCAAGTAAAGATAGTGTGAAATAGCATTAGTCAATGTTTGCAACCACCAACAATAAATGAAGCATGAGAAATGAATACAAATAAACCAACCATTATATATATATTCAATGGTAAACACCCATTAACATTATATCCATTTAGGGTCCACAACCTTAGTATTGAAAACTAGCTACTCATACTAGAATCTAAGAACAATGCAATAAATAAAGTCATAAAGCTTACAAATATATAATATTCTCTCTTCAAAAGCTTCTGAAACAATGGTGTATTCACTACTTTCAATTTAGCCTCTTTTTCAAACAAGATGTCCCACACAACCCTTAGTAAATCTATTTATAATGGGCTAAAAGTTGGGGTCAAATTTAGACAAAAATACCCATGCAAGTCACATCTGCGACTGCAAAATGGGTCGAAGATCACGTATGCGGTCCGCAGAAATGAAAAGTCTCTGCATAATTACTTGCCCAGTTGCCCAGATGTCCATCATAGATCCGTTATGAGGTTCGCATATTGATTATGTTATCGCTGACTTCGTCGCAAAAGTGTTCTCAGAGATTCTTCTCTTGCACTTATGCGGTCATTATGCAGTCCGCATACGCGTTATTGTGACCGCATAATAGACCGCATATTTCTCTCTTCAAAGACTGTAAAACTTGCTTCAGTGTGCGGTTGGTTTGCGGCCTGCACATCACTTCTACGGTCGGAGACCTGCCGTATTTCTGCCCTTCAATGGGTTTTTGTCATCTTTTTCGTGTTCTTCGTTCTTTAATTCTGGTACACTGCAAAACAAAATTGGTATCAGAAGTGCCGAAATTCTACGGCACATCAACAAGCCCAGCTTAGAATCTTTCTTGTCCTCAACCAACTAAACCAAAGTCATCCTATTATATACTACTCTATTTCCGACATATCAGAAAATAACAGTGATTGTAGATGGTGCTGACTATCAGCTAACAAGCATGTAACTTCTTTTATTCACCCTTCTTGGAAGACAACGATCATTTAACAATTCGACCAGTCAACTTGTAAACTTCGAGCCTCAAGAAAAACGATAGAATTCTACCCACAGCTAAGTGTGCACTTGTATCCTACTTCAACAACCTAACTTCAGCTAAATCTTGCAATTCATGCGTGCTCACAACAAAGAAAATCCCCAACTCACAAATATGTACAGGGGATGAAATCAAACACTCTTGCAGTAAGAAAGACAGATAAGTGCTACAAGTATCAGTCCATATGCTTTCCCCTATCTATCTCTGGAATAATTGGTTGTAGATCACAAAGGACTTTTCACGGGTTGTAGTGTAGGCCTCAGGAAAGGTTGGAAAATATTTGGTAATGTAGTGGATATATCCTCATTGAACTATACATACACTTTGTTTCTTTACCACATAGCACTTATTGACCTCCACTTACCGACATAGAACCGCCTCAGAGTATTTCTTCAGTTTTCACAAGACTCCACTCCATCTCTCTCTCTCTTTCTCTCTCTCTCTCTCCCTCTCTCTCTTATATACAGGTGTTTTTCTTTTCGAGCTTGAGTATCTTCATATACACAACTTTGAGGTTTTTTTTTCATCCACACATAGTACGCAACCTTACCAATTTCCACTTAATGTCGGCACCCCCAACTTAGGCTTTTAGCCTCATTCTTAACCGTTCAAGGAAAATTGGGTTCAAAAGAGGGAATTATTTCACAAAGGAGTAAAGGTTTGTAATGTGTTAGCCAAATAAAAGGTTGAAGGCTCAACAGAGGTAACTATGGTAATCAATGTACCAGGGAGTTCAAATTTGGGAAAAAATTAGCTAGCAATCACAAGGAGAGCCTCGGATAATTTCAACATCCAATCATTAACCTGAGATTTGCATTAATAAATCAATCGGGCAAGTTCTAGACATCAGAAGTTAATCATATGCATAACTTATACATATCCTCACTCACTCACAACGCATGAACTGTTTGACTCAGCATAATTACAGCCCTCAAGTAAATGCAAGTCAACTCAAAGCTTCATGACATGATATTTGAGATTCTGAGTAAGCATAAAGTCAAAGAGCGAGCCTTGATTTCATAAGAATGACTAACCATTTATTTTCAAAATTAGAAGGGTGCAATTTATTAAACAAAAACTTATCACGTGCATGAAGCTAGAACAATAACACATAACAAGTCAAAACATTTTGTCCTACCGCCATGGTTATGCTATTACACCGTTGGAAAAGAACATGGCGAAGAAAAACCAAGGGGAATTCATTGCTAACTAAAAATCTACACTATTAAAGTAGAGAGTTTATATACATGTTTAACACAAAAAATTGATTGCCCCACCCCAAACCAAAAAGCATGAATTGTCCCTAATGCATTTAGAAAGTAAGAGCAATGTTTAGGGGCTTGCTTGTGTGCACTAGGCGCTAGGAGGGGCAGGAACATCTAAGGCAGTTGTGGGGTCAGAGGTTGACACTTTGGAAGCAACATGTTGAACTCGGACTATGTAGTGATGTCTAAGGAGAGAATAGGAAGCTCCACCTGCTGTGAAGCTGAGTCTGGGACCTAAGAGCTGCTAGCCTCAACCAGTGATGGATGTGTTGTCAAGCGAGTGGCCTTGGCGACCATGTCTGCACGGGAATGTGCAATTAATGATTGCACTTCTTCTTCCTCCTCACCCTGTGTATCTGTAGAGACATCAATGTTTTTGCCTCTTCTGTCCCGTTAATCATCATTCTCCTCAAGCAATGCCTCATTATTGGTCTCCTCCTCCTCAGTGTCTCCCTCACCAACCTCCCCCTCAGACCCTTCAGATTCTTCCTCTGAATGAGTGTCAATGTGCACAACAGAGTCCCGAGCTTTTGAAGCCTCAGTACCATGGGCCTCCGGAGCTGTCATGAGGTTTGTGAAATCAGGGTCGAGGCTCGGAATATGGGAGATACCACTTCCCTGCTCCCCTTTCCCCAAAAGAAGGGAGGTCAAATCAAACTCCAAATTTTGCATAATGTGCAGCTATGATTTCAACTCAGTGATATCCTTTTGGAGTTAAGGAATATATCCAGCTTCTCCTCGCTCGACGCTCTCAAGACACACTTCAAAGTGCTTGATTCAATCTTCATAGGATTGATGCTATTTTTCAAGAACGCTCACTAAGGTTTGGATATGGTCTAGTGCTTGCCGGATGAGAACTGGAAATTCTTTTGTCAGTCTGTCTACTTTGGCATTGGCATATTTTTCCAGTAGACCAATCTTTTAGAGAGCATTCAAGGAAGCAGGTGGTTGGTCTGGGAGTGGATGTGGAGGTGGCTAGTGCAGAACGAGTTTCACGCATTGAGGGAGAAGCGAGTGCGGCTGGTCTGTAGGAGTAGTGAGTGAAGGCTCTGGTGGGTTGTCTATCACCTTTCTACGGCATCACTGATCTGGGTGATATCGATATCTTGAACATCCTTTTCAATGCGATCGTGTTTAGGGATATGAGGCACTTCCCCAGCTTTACACAAAGCACTGATGAAACATGGAAAGGGGTGTGATGTTTATTTCTAATTTTCTTTGATTTCAATCTCATGGAATATGATTTCTCCCACATTAATTTTGATAATCATCATGATGCATGCAATGAGGATTGCTTTTTGGATGCTTATGTCATTTTCATTTATAGAAGGAATTAGACGAGAGTAGACAAAACTGAGCCATTACCGGCCTTCCTGTGTGAGATCCCTCTTGAGGATATTTTGGCGCGGAGCTATCTAGGGTGGAGTTCCCTTGGCTATGACGGAGGCAACCCAAGCACGCTCAGATTTCTTATTGGCAAATTTTGCATCATATTCAGCTGTGCTTGGATCCCAATCCTTAAAATATTTATCGTTGATGGACGCAACATCAAAAAGTAATTGGACCCCTCGAACTGGGACAAACTGCAAGAATACATGGTTTTGCTTCTGCTCAGCATTCCTGGAGGCACCATAAGAAACATAGAATTCCATGACAAGCATCTCGTTGTATTCCCCCGGACATTGAGTGAAAAACTCCCAATTCAAATTTTTAATGTTTTCAAGCACATGAGGGTAATGTTCTTTTAAACCATTCAAGCCAAGTTTCTTATCTTCAATGATTTTTCTCTTTGCTAAGCAGACACTGTAAAGGTTCCAAGAGCCAGTGACCCCATATCGGAGATCTTCACCACTTTTCCGACATGTTTCAGCATGGAGGTCAACTGATGGCATAAGATCAGGTTGTGCCTCCTCCTCTTCAGACTGAGAGGAGTGCTAAAATGTGCTTCTGCCTGTTTTACGCCTTGGGCGTTTTGATTGTTTTACTTGTTGGCTCAGGGCACCATCCTACTTCTTTCCTCGAGCGGGAGCTGATCACAATGCGAAAGATTTCTTTGGTGCCATTCATGTCAATGAATCAATGGGTGAGTACTTGATATAGTAAAGGAAACATATTGAGAGAGGATAAAAGAAACAATAAATATTTGCGATGAGTTATGCGATTGCATAAAAACTCTCCGAGCCGCAAATACAGCACAAAATTATAGCACTCAGAATCCAAAGAAAGAATGCAATTGCAAAAGAGGCCGCAAAACACTTTATGCGACTTCAGATTGGTCGCGTTTTGCTCACCAGATTTGGAAAATTAGCTTCCTCGGTATGCGACACTTTTGCGGTCCGCGAAATGCTATTGCGGTCGCAAACACAACCGCAAAAGTTATTCTTAGAAGGCAACTCTATGGACCGCAAACCAGTTATGCGGACCGCAAAGATCATCGTCCTTAGTCAAAATTTTGACCCACTCAACTTACAGAGCTTCTAACACCTAAATTTAGACATTTCACCCCTAGGACATAGACAACTTTCCCAACCCCAGTACTCTACTTCTATTTTGTAGATTAAATGACCAAGACCCAGTTTTCCCACAACATCAATTTTTTCCCAAACACTGATTCCTGGACCAATTACGCACACACAACAAATGATTAAGAAGAATGGGGAAGGGAATTGCAAGATCATGATCTGATTCAACGAGATTAGGCAAGAGAAAAAGGGGGAAATTTACATACCAGATATCTGATTAGCTGAAGAACTCGTCCAAAGATACGGACGAGGTGACCTCTTTCTATGAAATTCCTTTTTATCTTTTTGTTAATTTGTGTTGTTAATCTGATGTTTTTGGTCTTTTTCTTGTTCTCTTTTTTATCTCTTTTGTGTTCAGTCGTGCTTGTGTATGTGACATTGTAAGAGTGCGACTGAAGTGCGGAGGGAGTTAGGTTTATATATATGGGAGTTATGCGGTGGAAAAGTACATCGCATAAGACATTATGCGGTCACAAATGTGTTATGCGATGAGTTAGTGACTGCACGAGGCAAAAAAACTTTGCGATCGATTATGCGGTCGCATACTCGTTATGCGGGCCGTAGAAGAAAAAATATCACCGCATTTTTGAGGTCCAAATTTGCATTTTCTTCTGAGTGTGTCTGTGGCCACTATGAGGTACGCAAAGCCATTACGCGACTGCATAGTTGCCGCAGAACACATGTCCTGCTTTTCTTCATTTTTCACAGTCCTTGCACCTTGTTTCATTGTATGTTAGGCTACCTGCATTCTAACACACACGTCAAACTACTCAACACTAACAGCTAAACCTACAGAAATTAAAATCTAACCAAAAAAATGTTACCACACATGGGTTCTTCGCAAGAAGCACTTGATTTAACATCGCGGCACGATGATGTTGACCTCATTTGGGCTAATCAGTGGTGGGGGCTGGTGCAAGACTATCCTTGAGTCAGAATTGTTATATCAAGTGCCTTTATCCTGCGGTTCCGAGGTAATGCTTGATCCGTTGGCCATTTACTTTGAAAGTTTGAGTCTCGTCATCAGACTCCACTTCAATAGCACCATAAGGGGACACATTCATAATTTGAATGGGACAGATCATTTGGATTTGATTTTTCCCGGAAGTGACTTAAGTCCTGAGTTGAAGAGTGAGACCAAGTCACTGGATTTTAATTCACAAAATTATCTTGTCATGAACAAACTTCATTCTTTCCTTATACATGGTTGCACTCTCATAGGCATGAAAACGAAATTCTTCCATCTCGTTGAGTTGTGTCATTCTTAGGTTAACAGCTTTGGCCCAGTAAGGATTCAACTTTTTCAATGCACACATGACGTTGTGTTCAAGCTTTACTGGCAAGTGACACGCCTTATCAAAAACCAACCGATATGGTGAGGTGCCAATGGGAGTCTTAAAGGTGTGTGATATGCCTATAATGCATCATCTAACTTCCTTGACTAGTCAGTCATGTTTGCATTAACAGTTTTTGCTAGGTTGTTTTTTATCTCCCTGTTGAAAACATCAACCTAACCACTCGACTGAGGATGATAATGGGTGTCCACCTTGTTCTTGACTCCATACTTTTCCAGCAGCCCAGTGAAGGCCTTGATGCAAAAGTGAGAACCAGCATCATTAAGGATGGTCCTTGGGGTACCAAACCGCGTAATTATGTTCTTCTTCAAGATAGTGGTTACACTCTTTGCCTCATTGTTGGGAAAGGCGATTTCCTAGACCCATTTGGAGACATAGTCCACTGCCACCAAGATATATGTCATGCCATAAGAACTCATGAAGGGACCCATGAAGTCCATCCCCCATATATCCAAGATCTCGACCTCCATTACAAAGTTCATAGGCATCCCATGTCTTCGATAAATTGACCCTTTCTCTGACATTGATCACATGCCTTGACCATTTGATTTGTGTCTTGTTATATCGATCCCCAATAGTAGCCACATTCAAGAACTTTTGCCGTAGTACGGTTTCCACCATGATGGCCTGATCACGCTTAACTATGTCTTGTAGAAGACTAAGCAGGCGTTGCAAATATAATCCGGGGTATTAGGCCCAGAGCCGATCCCACAAGGAATTTACGTATCAATTGAATCTATAAAATACTAATATGTTGTTTAATCAAGTTTCTCAAGATTTTTGAATATAAATTTGTGTTGTTTAACTAATTCTACTAACAATAATAATCAACTAGCAATTAACTAACAATATAATGTAAACGATGATAAAGAATGGTCTACGGTTATGGTTTCCCCCATTGGTGAATTCTTCCTTGGATATTTCTTATAGTTTAATTGGCTNAAAATCTAAGGTTTATGGTTTCCCCCATTGGTGAATTCTTCCTTGGATATTTCTTATAGTTTAATTGGCTATCTCTATCAATCATGAACGTTCTAACTATCATAAATCTCTCTCAAGTAATTATGATAATTTACTAGACGCACTCTCTCAAGTTACGCTAGCTAGATCGCAATACAATTCACTTTAGATTGCACCCGAGGTTTCGTTATCTCTAATCTAACCTCTAAACCCTCGGTTATGACCTTCATCTATACTCCGGGAGTGGTGTTGTTCAACAACTACCTAAATATGCACTCTCTCTCAAGTAGATACATAATAAATAGGAAGAGTTAATCGAGAGCTCTTTCAATCAACTACAATAAGAACGTAGTTAAACAAAAAGAGATTAATCAACCAAAATATATTAATATTACCACGAATTCATCCCCTACGGGTTCTACCAAAACCCTAGACTAAAGAATTTAGCTACTCATGTTATTGATAATCAAAACTGAAAGAAATTGCATAATGGAAATACAAAGTAATGAATACTAGATGTAGAAATCAATGTTTGTCACTTCTATGGTGTTTTCATGTTGAATCCTTCCAAATCTCCTCCGTTTGTCTTCGTAGTTGTGTTTTAGGAGTCTATTTATATGTTTAGGGCGAACCCTAACCGTGTAGGAGACTTCTATTTCAACCGGGAAACACTTAAACTCGTCAAAACTCCGATTTTGGCCGAACTGGGAACCCCGGGCGTTTGGACCCTAAGGCCTGGCTAACGCCATGCTAGGGTTGGCGTTTCAGCCTTAACGCCTGGCTAACGCCAGGGTAGGGCTGGCGTTTCAGCCCTAAGGCCTGGCTAACGCCAGGTAGGGTCAGGCTGTATGGCTATGTCGCCCGGCTATCGCCCGGGTGTCTCCTTTCGCGTATTTTTCGACGTATTTGCATCCCTTTAGCTCCATTTCCATCTCCAATTCACCTACACATGAAATAAACTCCATTAAGCACATAACAAGTGTAATTTTATCATTAATGCGCATAAAATGTAAGGTATATCACATGTTAAACTATGCAATTTAGTCTCGCATCAAGACCCCACACTTAAACCTTTGCTCGTCCTCGGAGCAATCAAACTACACTCATGTACACAACTTATTAAGCAAATCTCTTAACACTTTATACCAATAATATTTAAAACATTTCAAGCACAGAGGTGTGACATCCTCGCCTCAAAAATCGACTCACAAATACCATGCTTTATCACAATTTACTAACTACTCTAACTTAGAGGTCAACAACATTACCTTTCCGTCCTGAATCATGTTCCCTCACCATATCAAAGAGCTAGTTCCGCACATAATAAAATTTAAGAACGCTTAGAAACTCAAAATCGAAAGAATTAACTCGCTCTCAGAAATAAAACATATGTGCCACACAATACGTACCATAGGCTTGCCCGTAGTGTAATACTCTACTAATCGAGCTCATTCAGTCTAGGATCAAGTAGGACTTTATTCGGTTGTAATGTAGGCTGCGGGACGGGTAGGATACATTTGGATATAAGAGTGACTACACCTCCCTAAGAACTTTAATACATAAACTTTAACGTTCAACCTCAAACTCAATATAGCCAAATTCCACCTTCACAACGATGTTATTACCCCATACTTCTTTAAGTACAATTACGTTAAGAGTAACCACATCTATTTTTGTTTCAACACAACACAATTGTTCATTTATTTCTTTTTTTTTCTTCTTTTTCTTCTTTTCTTCTTTTTCAAGTGACTCTTATAATTTTTTTTCAAACGTGCACCTTTCTCCTTATTTCAATTCTTCCCCTCACAAACCAACCTACCAC
>ML302038.1:0-59489 GCA_005239505.1 Nicotiana paniculata | reverse complement strand
GTGGGGGGAGGGGGCAGGGGCATGGTGGTGCAGAAAAATGAAAAAATAGAAATTTGAAATTGCGAAAAAAATAAGGTGAACAAAATGATTTTTTTTGCGGGTGGGGGTGGAGGTGGGAGTGGGGTGGAGGGGTAGTAGGGTTGATGGTAACAGAAAAATTGAAATTTGAAAAGAAAAAAAAAGTCTATTTGGAGAGAGGGGATGGGGTGGGTTGGTGAGCATGCGAAAGATTGAGAAAGGGTTTTGAAAAATATTTTCTCATCTCTTCATAAAGAAAATAAAATGAGTTCATAAGGAAAATATTTTCCAACACATTTCAAATATGAGAAAATTAGAAAATATTTTTCGAAAAATATTTTCCTTCGTACCAAACATACCCTAAAAGTCAAATGAGTTTATCGTTATTTTTTTATATGCCTTTTAAGTATTTGACTGAAAAATTATTTTTGATTGATACAATAATACAGTTTATATAATTTTTAAATATGTTAATTTTATTTCAAAAAATCTAAAGGTTATATCCAAATTTACGGTTAAAATTAAAAAAGTTTAACTTTAGAAATCCAAACTTCAAAGGAAGTAGTAATGTTTGTCTCACTGCATGTCTACCACGTGATTGAGGGAGATTCATTTTGGACTAAAATAACGAAGCATAAAGACCGTCACCGTGTCTTTCTCTCTCTTTTGTACATCTTATTCTGATGGCAATGGTCTTCATTGTATCAATGGGTTCACGCTGATAGCAGTTACACATTGGATTACGCTAAAATAACTCAACCACCAACAAAAGAAATCATGCTTAAATAGCCCAGATGCCAAATCTTAGCACTTGGAGCACTAAACATTGATATAGCAAACTGTTTGGAATCAGAAAGTAAAAGCCTCGCGGTTTAATGCGTCTTTCAAACTAATAAGAGTACCTTGTTAGTGCTTATAGCTAATAATATTAAGTTCCTAGCAAAATTTTCTGAAAACAAAAGAAAAGTGAAGATTATCGATTTTCTTGTAACATAATAGATAGTATGGAAGAACTGTCACGGTCCCAATTTTCCTCTGTAGGATGTCATGACGGTACATACTCTTTAAGATTAGGTAAGCCTATACAACACACGAAAGTAGCTGAAACAATAATTTAAAAATCTCAAAACTCAACAACATATATAAAGAGAAACCTCCACAACTCAGTGTATATAAATAGCCCAAAACCCGACGTAATACAAATCACAAGCTCTATGATAACATCTAAGTTAACCCTACACAATTTTATCTATTAAAGAAGGAAAATAATAGAAATTGATAGAAGGGGACTCTGAGGCATGCGAACACGGACAGGTATATCTTAAAGTCTCCAAAAGCGAACTCAATTCACTGGTGCTGGGAGTGGTAGGAAGTACTTGAATTTGCACAAAAAGATGTGCAGGAGAGTAGCATGAGTCCACCACAATGGTACCCAGTAGGTGCCAAACCTAACCTCTGTAGAGTAGCGACGAGGTCAGGTCAAAACCCTACTGAAAATAATAAGAAATAGGACAAAACATTTAACAAATAATAATAATGATGACAAGGAAATGAAACAAGTAAGGAGTAAACCAAGAGTTAGCTACATAGGATTAAGGCAATTAATACATCACGGAAGGAAATAAAACAATCAAAGACAAATACAACAGATAGAGAAAGATCAACAAGGGTCACTACCGAGATAGTGCCTCGCAGTCCCAAATCTTAAGAATAACTCACAATCTTGCCTTATAGCACCGCGGGAGCCTTTACATTTAGTTTTGAAAATTATTTTTTTTGAAATAACATCCTTCGTTTTAGCTCACCTTATCACACCGCATGACTTCTAGTAGTTCTCCTACTAACCATGCGTATCAAGCCCATTTTATCGCACTGCATGCATTTCAACCCCAAAACCTTATGCCACCATATGCGTATCAATATCACAACATATCATAAATCGTACCTCAAGTTCCCAATATCACAACTTGCCAGAGAAACCAAACAATAACAGAATTTCACCATAAGAAGCCCACGACTCAACCATAATGTACACAAAGTCTCAACAATAACAATTGAAAGAGAATAACTCAAAAGAATGATAATTCACAACTTAACACTTTGCCTCAATGAGAATGATGACCTTTGTATCTCAATACCAATTTCAACAACAAGATATTTCAAGAATAGCAACTTCAAGTAAATTGTTCAATAGTTAAATAAGGAATACAGAATTAAAGAAATAAGAACTTCAACTAAACACGTAGGGAAATTAGCAAGTAAGAGATAAGACAAGTAGACATGTGAAAGTATACTAGAAATGATGACTATAACATGTTAAAGTAACTCAATTAAGGCATGCAAGGAAAACTACATAGCTAAAATTGGAAATATCCACATTTAACCCATGTACACACTAGTCACCTTGCGTACACGGCTTTCACATATCACAATTATCACAACCAACACAATTACTAAGGGGTAATTCCCACAACAAGGTTAGAGAAGTCACTTACCTCAAATCATTCTAAATCAATCCACTAGTAGGCATTTCCCTTGATTATCCAACTTTGTACGGCTCGAATCTAGCCAAAATAATTTTATACTATAAATATAACTATTGGAAACTAATTCAAACAATGAAATTACGATCTTTGCGAAGAATTAAAATGTCAACCGGGGCCTGCGTCTCGAAACTCGACCAAACTTATAAAATTCGAGCACCCATTCGATCACGAGTCCAACCATACACGAATTACTCAAATTCGACCTCAAAATTCCCTTTCAAAATTCCAAAATTTAGCCTAAGAAGTTTCTACCATTTTCTCCAAATTTTCCAACTCAACTCCCTAATTAGATAATGAAATTATCAGTATATTCATGTAAATTAACCAAAACCCGGTTCGAAATTCTTACTCCAATAATCTCTTCGAAAAACTCCCAAAAATTCGCCTCCCACCGAGCTCTCAAAGTATAAAATATTAAATATAAAATAAACCCTCGACTTTAAAACTAAAATCTGCTGCCCATCGATACCTTCATTGCGAACACGGAATGATCCTCGTGTTCGCGATGCACAATGAATACATAGATGCCAAAATCCTCTTTGCGAACACGATGGACAAAACTCTCAAGCTTCACGATCGCGAAGCTTCACCCGGGAACGCGTAGAACAACTGCGTGAGGTCTCCCAGCCAGCGTTTCTTCTTTGCGAGCGTGGCTCCATGTTCGCGACCGCAATCCACAAAATCCCGACTCTTCGCGAACACATGCCCTTCTTCGCAAACGCAAAGAGTAAACCTCCAGCACTATCTGAAGACCTTCGTGAATACGTAGAAGGAAACCAGACTTGAGAAAAACCAGATCTTCAACAATTCTTAAAGTCCCAAAATGCGTCGAACAAGGTCTGAATTACACCCGATGCCCCGGGGACCTCAACCAAACATTTCAACAAGTCCTAAAACACATAACAGACCTAATTGAGGCCAAAAAATCGCATCAAACAACATCGATTCTACGAATCGCTACCCAAATACAAGCCTATGAACTATGAATTTTCGAATTCCGAAATCGATGCCAATTCAAACAAAATAACTCAGGCTGACTTCAAATTTCGCATACAAGTCATAAATAATAATATGGACCTATTACAACTTTTAGAATTGGGATCCGACCCCGATATCAATAAAGTCAACTCCCGGGCAAACTTTTCAAATTCTTCCACTTTCCAACTTTCCCCAATTCATGCCGAAACGACCTACGGACTTCCAAAGCAACATCCGGACACAATCCTAAGACCAAAATAATCATATGAAGCTATTGGAATCATCAAAACTCCATTCTGAAGTCGTCTACACAAAAGTCAAATTATGGTCAACTCTGTCAACTTAAAGCTCCAACTTAGGGACTATGTGTCCCATTTCACTCCGAAACTTTCCCGAACCCGAAATCAAGTACCCCGACATCACGTAACTACAATATAGAATAAAGGAGGCAATAAATAAGAGATCAGAGCTAAAAGACTCAAAACGATCGATCGAATCGTTACAAGAACTCAATTAAACAACAACAATCACGAGACTGCTAATATTTGAACTCTCTCATACTGCTATGTTAATATTGGCTTCTTAATAACTGGAATGTCTCCATAAAGGCAGATTATATGTCTCAGATGACGATGAACTATCTTGTTTCTCTAGAGTATTCTGAACTTTGAAGTGGCATACACTTTAAAACTATAACCAAGTTCTCAGATAGTTAGCACATGCGAATTAGGAGCTTACCTAAAATAACGAATTGTGTTTGGGTTTAAAAGAAGCAGCCTCGCGGTTCATTAAGTCCTACAAATTATTAGGAGTACCTTGCTAGTGTTTATAGCAAAATAATTGCTTATTAAATTCAATGGCGAAACTAAAATTTTCATTAAGAGGGGTTAAAATATAAAAAAACAGAAATTAAAAAAACAAAAAACAAATTCAACATATAGTCTATATATACATAAATTTTTTGCCTACATATACAATTCTCGCAAACCCTTTGATTGAAGTAGATCACATTGTGGTTGTCATATTTAATTTTCTGAAGAGAAAACGTAAAAGCAAGATTATCCTTTTTCTATTATTGTCACATATTATATAGTCAACAAAGAGTAAGATAGACTAAACCCGCCACCAGTATCACGAGTCTACTAAGAATTGAACTCATAGTCTGCTATGCAAATTTTACCTCTTAATAAATGGACGATCTACATAAGGACAACTTATTGATTTAGTTTAGTAATTTTTAAGTGACAAGGAACTCATTTTTCTTAAATAGAGGTAGCAACGTGCAACTAAGTGTTTGCCCGTAAAACGGTACTATTAAATTTATATGTGATTTCTAGACAAACGAATTAATTTAATTCTGAAATAATAAGATAATTGAAGAAATATATAACACTTAGCCTTGATATGAAGACGAAATGACAAAAGTAAAGATTCTGGTAGCGCAGCCTCCAAGCACAACAGTAATATGAACAGGCAATAAGCAGATAAAATTGTGTAGAGCTTTGAGTAAATTGTAATATTAGTTTGCCAGAAAATTCGTGTCCTTACAATGATAACGGAGCTCACTATTTATAGCTACGTCTTGGGAACAAGTTCCTAGGATCATGCCCTTCTTTAACGTTAATTATGAGGGCTATTGATGAAGATATAACAGTGAGCATAAATGACAAATTCTTTGTAATGAGTACTGCACTTAATGTCGTGGAATGTTCTTCATTAGTGCCACCGAGCGGAAAGTGTTTTGTTGCTTCTTTATGAGGCTTATTCCCCACGGTGCCAAAAAAGTTAAGTTTTCTTTGGTTCCACGTGTCATTCTTCTAAGCAGCCACCTGACATAGCATATTTTACCCTATACAGATAGCCCCCCTGCTTTCTGGTGACATAGCTTTGTGTCACCAGGAAGTTGGTAGAAACACTCTTTTCGCAAAAATTACTATGATTACCTCTGAAGGCTTCTAACGGTTGATTAGATGCACATCTCTTTGTATTTAATTCCCCGAATACGCGTCATCCCACGATTCAGCATAGCTTTTGCTGGTTATCGAGGTAATCATGGGCATGAATTCAACCGCCAAATTTTTACTTACACACATTAACCTTCTCCCCTTATACTCCATAATATTACAATCCTTCCAAAATCTTCTTTACTGTTAGTTAACCTTTCTTTAACTCCCTTCAAACGAAAAAGCTTTTGTTTCATCCAAATGACCTCTTTTTCAAAGAGCGTCAGCTCTTGAAAGGGCAAGAGCAAAGCTGAGGACTCTGCTCCTCCAACGGTAGATTCTATCATTCCTAGAAGTCTTGTTACAACAAAAGACTTCGAAGATACATTCTTTTCTTCCATCCGTCCTTCAAGTATTCCTGGAGTGAAGGAAGACTATTGTTGCCATGATTTGGACATTGTTGCTCCTAATCTAATAAGCAAGTGACCCTACCCAAGAAGGGTTTTATATATTTTTACACGTATCCCTTTACTTTGGGTGCATTCTCTTTGAGTGGAGAGCTTGATTCCGTCATTGCGGAGTTCTGCCTCCGCTACCACGTGTGTTTAGCACAAGTAGGTCCTTATGTGTGAAGAACTATTGCTTGTCTTCGGCACTTGTGCCAGGAAACGAGAGAGGATATATATTTAGCTCGTGTGATGAATCTCTATTCCCCCCATAATCTTCCTTGGAGGAATGATAAATTTCAGCAAATGTGGCCACCATGCCCTGTTATCTAGTATGGATGATGACAACAACGTGGATGGATGGAACAGTTTGATGTAGTTTCCACCAACGACATAATTCTGGCAACAACTTCATCCTTTCTAGAAGCGTGGAACCGCACTCATAAGCTTATTCTTTAACATTTCATATTTCTTTTGGCAGGGATTCTTCCACATCCGTATTGATTCTCCATCCTTCGCCCGTTTCAGCAACTCGATGGGTTCCACCTATGGTTGAAGGCTTGGACCCCAAATCATAGATGTCACTACGCCCGAAACCCGCACGTGGAAAGAACTAGCCCTCAAATACGGGTGGAAGGCCAAAAATCATGGTAACTCAGACTCACCTTGTGTAAGCTTTTTTCGTGAAAAATTGATTGAAACTTTCTATATTTTCTTTGAAATCAGGTCTACCCGCGAGCTTTGTTGATGTCCCTGAAGAGGATTCTTTGGCTGATTCTATTGATGCGACGAGGCTACTTTAGGAGGCGCTCACTCGAACAAGTGTCTCCAGACCTGCTTCGGGTACAAGTGTTTCATTATGGAGTCCCAAGCCGGAGAACAAGCAGCCAAAAAAAGCGTTCTTCCGCAGCCAGGGGAAGAATAAGAGGGCGAATACTATTTCCCCAATCGTCTCCAGAAGTTGTGATGACTAGCCCTCCTCACGGGGTGGTCATAGACACCATGATGATCGACGATTATGGAGAAGCTTGTGATGAGGGAGCTTCTCTACATAGAAGGCGGCGATCCTCATCAACTCAACGGAATGCTCAATCTGTTGGGTTGGTCACACTAAGCGAGGACGATGTCTCGACATTTGAGGTGAATTTGATATGGTAGAAAATTCCAATTCTCATTTTCAGGGACCAGTTGCTGTGACGGGTAATGCGAGGCTGAGTATCGTGTCCCTTCCATCTTCGATTGGAAAACATCCAACAATCCGCAGTGCGTTTGTTGCGGCTTCTCATCCTTCAGCACCATTAGCTTCATCTACTTCTTCCCCAAATCTTCCATCAACAATTGCTACATCATCTCCACCGACCGCACTTGACCAAGAAGAAGGTGTTCCTCTTCCCCAATACCCAGTTCATGGGAATTTGGGGCAAGATTATGTTGCCTCCTCTGAAGATCCGCAAGGAAGGAGGAATGTTATTCTTTCAGTTTCCACCGTGTGCAACTTGTTATCCCGGGCGGTGGAACTTGCTAATTATATGAAGCCTTTTGCTTCAGAGAAAGATTGAGAAAAGATTCAGGCTCTCTCGTGAGAGTGCTTTTTGAACAAAGCCATGCACAAACGGCGCAACGGTACGTTCCTTACTTCCTTTGTCATTTCTTCTATTTTTGCCTAAACACATCCTGAGTTGTGCCATTCTTACTTTGTAGGCCAACTTTCTTGCTTCCGAGGGCCTTCAGATATTGATTCGTTAGAAGGACGAAATTTCCTCCGCACGAGATCATATTTTGGCAGAGCGGGAGCAAAGTGCCACTCGCCTCTCAGAACTGGAAGCCAAATCCACTGAGCCATTGTACTTGTGGCTCTTTTGCAGCAAAGCGAGCAAGAGGTGGAAACCGTTAGCCAAGAAATCGCCCCGGTGAGGGTTCAACTTGAAGAGGATAAAGCCAAATGGGTTGAAGTTCATAATTTCGTTCTTGCTACATCTAATCATGAGGCTATTTTTCGGTATGTCCATAAAAATCCAGGTAATTCCTCGGGCCATTTAACTTTAGCCGTTTCCAACCTTTTCTTGAGGTTTTGTATAATCACTTTGTTCGTTGACTCCGCTTGACCATTTGCGCTCGGATATAGGGTGAAGATGTGATCCTCTTTATTTTCAAATCTTCGAGGAGCTTTGTGACTTTTGCACTGATAAATTGTGGATAATTATCACATTCTATCTCTTTTGGTATTCCGAACCTGCAAATTATGTTTTCCCAAAAAAAATCCACCACCTCGCGCTCACCGATTTTCTGATGAGAACCTACTTCCACCCACTTAAAGAACTAGTCTGACAAAATAAAAAGAAATCTTACCTTACCGGGAGCCGACGGTAGTGGTTCGATGATGTCCATCCTCCATTTCATGAAGAGTCACGGGGACAAAACCAAATGTAGTGGTTCTGCTGGTTGATGTACCAGTGGTGTGTAGCGTTGGAATTTATCGCATTTTTGTACGAAGGCTTTGGCGTCCTGTTCTATGTGGGGCCAATAATATCCTCCCCTTATCAGTTTTAGCACCAAGGAAACTGCGGCCGAATGGTTACCGCATATTCGTTCGTTGACTTCTCGCATAACATAGTTAGCTTCGGGTGCTCCCAAGCATCGGGCCAGCGGTCTTGGAAAGATTTTCTGTACAGTTGGTATTTTCTTATGCTATATCGTGCTGCTTTGGCGTGCAACGCCCCGAGACACCTTTGAGTTTTCGGGCAGCTTCCCGTGCTTGAGATAATCGATGATTTCATTCCTTCAGTCCCAGACCAAATAAGTCGTATTTACCTCATAGTAGCTATCTGCATCCAGGACTGAGTTCATCAGTTGTAGTACCATCCCGGGCTCCGATTCCTTTATTTCTGTCGATGACCCCAGGTTAGCCAGTGTGTCTTGTCACGGCCCAAAACCCACTATAAATCGTGATGGAGCCCAACGTTGCCGTTAGGTAAGACAACGGTAAAGTACCAACTTAATTGTTAATTTTATTATTTTTGAAATCATGAATCTTATAACATAGAGAGATCGATGCATCAAAAATTGTACATACGTATGATTTAAGTAAACTATAAAGTAGAAGTGTCTCATTGATAAGAAAAATCGTAAAACAAATCTAGAACACCCCAAAATCCGATGTCACAAGTACACGAGCATTTATTAAGGAGTACAATAATAATACAACATCTGTCCGAAATGTAAATATACAGGATAAAGTAAATAGTACGGCGAAGACTTTATGGGCTGCGATACGTAGCCTGGAATGCAGCTCATCATTAAGTCTCCTCAGCAGCTGTACATATGCCCCAATATGACCACTAATTGAACATGTCAGATCCTGCACATTTAGTGCAGAAGTGTAGCATGAGTACGTAAATCAACGCGTACCTAATAAGTGTCTAGCCTAACCCTGGAGAAGTAGTGGCAAGGGTTCAACATTGACACTTACTAGAGGTCCAATAAAGCAATATGATAAATCATAAGCAGATATGAAGCACAACAACAATAATGGGGTAAAACTGTAAGTTACATAATCTTCCAAAAAATTTCTTTTGATGAGATAAATTTCTCAATCTCGTGTTCTATCTCAACAGCTCATAGATATCAAGTGCTAGAAACCAACAATAAGGAACACTATAATAAATGTCGGGCATCAGTGGGAGGAAAATCTCGTGAATATTTGGACTGCTAGCGATATAACGCACGATTATTCTGAGGTCGTAGGGTCTGATCTAGAATAATGTGTACAATGCCGAGGGTTGAGTGGCACGAACCATAGATGCATCTATTACACAGCCGAAGTGTTCGTCCCACTCTAAAAGAAAGGAAGGAAACCATCGAATTACGAGGCACGTGCTTACAATACAGTACATGAGCACAAAGTGAATATAACCTTTAGCGTTTCTCAAATAACTTGCCAACAACTCAAGGTGATAAGGCTCGGTCTAATATATATATATATGTATATATATGTATATATATATATATATATATATATATATATTTCTAAATCAATTTCAATTTTAAATTCAATTAATTAAGCCAACATAATGAGTTCAAATGATTCAAATATTACATGATAAAGTCCTAAGTGTACCCGGACATAAACATGCTTTAGCTACATATGGACTCTCGTCACCTCGTGCGTACGTAGCACCCACAACTAGCGGCACATAACAATTACATCGCCTAGGGGGTAGTTTTCCCCTCACAAGGTTAGACATGAGACTTACCTCGCTAAGAAGTTCCATAACCGACTCCAACGCCTCTCTAACACTTCAACTTCAAAGCCAAACGTTCTGAAACTAGTCAAACAACGTGCAAATCAATCAAAATATACTCCAATGATTATAATTTAACAATTTATAATGATTCCCAACTCCGCTCGAAAAATCAATAAAGTCAACCCTCAGGCCCATATGCCCGGATTTTGAAAATTATCGAAAATAATTATCATCCATAACTTATACAGTTTATATTCTGAAAACCATCCAATTTCGCCCATGAATTGACCCTCAAATCAAGGATTTACCATCTCATAACTTTGGAGTTCAAAACCCTAATTTCTACAGTCTAAACATAGATAAAAATGATAACCAACGAAAATAATCATGGAAAAAACATCAAAATAAAGGTCATATATTTAACCCCTTGTTGAGACGAGAACAACGCCACAAAAATCACCTCAGATAGAGCTCTAGAACTCAAGATATGCTCAAAATACTAAAATGCTCGGTCACCCCATTTAAAACACTATCCATGCGATTTTTGTTCTTCGCTTTCGCGGGACGCATTTACATTCGCGAAGAGAAATTATTTGCATTGACTGGTCAACCAAAATTTCCTTCTTTGCATTTGTGAAGAACAAATTCTGGACCAGAAATCAACAATCTTTCTCAACATAGAAAGGGGCATAACTCTCTCATACGACCTCGGAATTCGACGATTCTTGTTGCTATGGTTCCATAATTACGATACGAATCTAATGGTTCAATACACTCACAAATAAAAGGTAGTTTTATCAATATGGTACACTTTATGTCCAAAGAAACGACGTTCAAAGATCAAATACGAGTGCGATACAACCCAAACACACCCGAGACCCCAGGACCCTGTCAAATTACACAAACCAGTTCCAAAACATAACAACCTACTCGAGGCCTCAAATCTATTACATCCCGTACTTTTATACATTAGTTGTCGTAAGATGACATAAGTTCAAGGACAAAACTATTTTTGAGGTTATAAGTACTTATGATATTTATAACAAATAATAAGTAAAATCATGAAGGTGAGAGGGTAAACGAGTTGAAGAAAATGAGGTTGGTTGAAGTTTTACTTTTTGAGATAAAATAGGGTCCAAGCTATAATATCCCGTATTTATGGACTAGTACTATACCACATGACCATAATAGTAAGGTATATGAAGTATACTAGTATTTAAGTGAAATGAGGCCTTGATTTTAGTGAAAGACTAACAGATTAATTAGTAGATAATTATTGTGTGGGCTTTGTAAGTAGCTAGAATGATTAAGCACTACTTAGTAGGTGGTCGTGGATACACCTACAAAAGAGGTTCTCTTATGTTAGCTAGCTGGATGCTTGACAACATATTTGATCAAAAGTGTAACATGTGATGATTACAGAAACCCAAAGTTCCACGGTTTCACGACATTTTTGGAAACAAAGTAAAACTATTTACTTTTCTCTACTACTATTACTACAGGAATATTAGTCGAACTCATTTAATTGAAAAGGGCATGATTCTTGAGAATGTTTTCGGCAGCAAAGCAAAACTATTTCCTTTTCTCAAAGTTTGATTACTCAAATTCACGAAGAAGGCAATTGAACTGCAAGTTTCTTATAGTGCGAAACTCATATACCAGTTTCCCAGTGATTATGATTGAGGCGTGGAGGAGATTGTTCATGGATACAAGTAGAAAGTTGGCCTTAAAGGTATGTTAAGGCTATCCTTTCTTTCCTTTTTGCATGATTCCATATGATACAACGAAACGAGAAAGAACATAACTTTCACAATTGACTTTATTCATAGAATTACCAGGGGTGACTGTGTTCTTGATTCCCCATGTGAATTATTATTATATTTCTGTTCATGATTCTCAAAAAATGCGTAGTTGATAAAGTTTATCCGAAAGGCATATTGATCTTATGATATTCCGAGAAATCTTGTTAATGTATTTCTTATGCATTTCATTCATTTATACATGTCCATTGACCTATGACCAGATGTCGTTATATACGCGGATATTATATGTATATGGGATATGGGAAAAGGTTATGACGTTATATACGCACCACCACCTGATCAGTTGGTATATGTTGATGATTTTTCCCACAGAGGCTAAGATGATATGATAGGATGACCTCAGAGGCTTGATGATGTTATTTACGCATAGACCTATGCATTATATGACAGTTATACCCATATGCATGAAATTATAAATATTTCATGATTTACAGAGCTATCCAGACTTACAGGTTGAGTCCTTTACTCCATGTTTCTTCCATGTCCTTTACATACTGATTTACATGCCTTACATACTCGGTACATTATTCATACTAACATCCTTTTATTGTAGATGCTGCATCCATGCCTGCAAGTCTAGATAATCAGTTTGACGAGCCCTCACAGTAGACGAGGTTAGCATTTAGCGAAGGATCTGTAAGACTCCACCTCATTCGGAGTGCATCCGGGTCTATAAGTCATCGTGTCAGAGTTTTGCTACAGACTTGTGGATAGGCCGGTCCTGTCCCATTTGATGTCAAATACTCTTAGAGGCTTTGTAGACAAAGGTTCATTTTGTAAAGTATGTTAGAGGCCTTGACGACTCATATGAATTTATGTTTTAAGAACTATGGTTCATTGATACAACGTTTGCCCACTTATAGTAATACATGGCCATGTTGGCCCATGATAGTTACAAGAAAAAAAGAGTTACAGAGTGGTTCGCTTGGGCCAGTGCGACACCGGCTGCAAGCCACGCCTCCCCAGGTTTGGAGCGTGACAAAATCACACCAAACAACATTAAAACCATGAATAAACGATCAAATCCTCCTTTTAACTTTCAAACATTCAAGCTTCGACGAATGCGTCCGAATTATACTTAAACATTCTAGAATAACGCCAAATTTTACATAAAAGTCATAAATCACGATACGAACCTATTCCAAGGCTCAGAATCCCAAACAGACATTGATAATACCAAAGACCACTTCAAACCAAAATTAGAAAAATCTAAAACCTTCGAATTGACAACTTTTCACAATAAGCGCTGAAATGCTCCCCGACTACCTAATACTCAACCCGAACATGTGCCCAAGTCTGAAATCATCATACGAACATATTGGAAACTTCAAATCCCAATTAAAGGTCATTTACTCAAAAGCCAAACATTGGTCAACTCTTCCAACTTAAAGCTTTTGAATTGAGAATTTTCCATCCGAATCAACTCCGAACTTCTCAAAATTCAATTCCGACTACGGGTACAAGTCATAATACAAGAAGTGAATCTACCCAAGGCCTCAAACCGTCGAACGACCTGTTAGAGCTCAAAACGACCAGTCGGGTCGTTACGTTCTCCCCCACTTAAACATACGTTCATCCTCGAATGTACCAAATTATTTCGGAGTTGTCCAAAATCACTATTTTACACCTCGTGCACCTGCCCGTGACACCACAACCCATGTGAGCACATTATCTTGAGCTAGACAGAAGATCCTTCCTTTTTCTTATCCAACAAGCCTTAGAACTAGTTTCCAACATTCGAAATTCTTCACGAGACCCAATTCTAACATACGAACATCGCATAATTCACTACACGCTATACCAAAACATGATCATGCACCTTTACCAAAATCACACCATGCACCGTATAATTCCCATGCCCATAATAACATCCTCTGACCACAATAGCTATAATTTCACGAATTCGATGTCCGCAATACGCCTCATAACACATATAAGCCCTGTTCCAGTTCTCGCAATATTTCCATAACGAAAGCAATGTGTAGAAACTCGTAACCACCTGTCAAAACAATAAATCACTGTGTCTCTTCACCTGACAAGAAACATGACCTCATTCTAAACTGAATAATGATATTTCCCTTAATATACCCTACTTAAATTCGAACACACCGATCTCAGCTCTGATAAGGAACTACCCAGCCCGCGTAATGAATAAAATGGCCAGCAAATGCTATAAACCTTTCTTTGAGACGAGAAACAAGACACAAAAATAAGTATAGGGAACTGTACTCAACATCTCACTGTTGCAGCGTGCAACCTGATCCAAGCATGAAATTGTTGCGGCAATCAACCCGATCCACACAACATACCCGTGGCGGTGTGCCACCTGATCCAAACAATATACCCATGGCAGCGTTCCACCCGATCCACACAACAAACAATAAGGAAACATCCATTAGCCTTAATGCTTATACTTACGAAATTCCCGAATATCGACCACAAACATGCCAAGTGCATAATACAACAAAGACAAATAGTTCCATATGCTACAATAACCCAAGCACGACTAAGGTGCAATAAATGACCTACTCTTCAAAATCGTCTCTAGTCCGAGCTCAAACTTTAAAAAGGTGAAAAATGGAGAAAATCCTGACTTTGGAAAGTTTAATACCTAGGAATCAGGTGCTCTTCATGTTTGCAAAGCACCTGACGCGTTCGTGAAGAATCAATGGCCAAAAGGCCTTCGCGTTCGCGAGCTACTCCTCGCTTTCGCGAGCTACTCCTTGCTTTCGCGAAGGCTTACACTTCCTGCCTTCATGTTCGTGAGCTAAGGCACGTGTTCGCATAGAGTAGCAAACAGATTTCCTCCTAGGACCCCATAACCCTACACGTACGCGGGACGACGATTGTGTTCACGAAGGGTAAGCCCCTACTACTTCACGTTTTCGGTAGTGTCCCCGCATTTGCAAAGAACAATCCCACCCTAGCCCAAGACCCCCCTTCGCTATCGCGAAGAACATCACACCAGATACTAGAAACTGCTGAAACCAACAATCTCCTAAGCCAGAAATGGTTCGTAGCCTATCCGAAAGTCACCTGAACCCCTCGAGCTCCAAACCAAACATGCACGCAAGTGTAATAATATAATATGAACTCGCTCGCACAATCAAAAAATCCAAAATAATAACTCTATCTAAGAATCGGACGTCAAAATGCGTGAAATTTCAAAGAATAATAAAGAAATTTTGAAATCACAACCAAGCGCCCGAATCCTATCAAACCAACTTCGATTTGCACCAAAATCTGCAAACAAGTTTCAAATAACAACTTACGGTCAAACGTAGGAAATTTTTAAACCTTCAAGTTATTAGATTTCGACAATACAAGTCAAATCAAGTTTGTGGCTTCCAAATTCAATTCTGGGCATACACCCAAGTCCAAAATTACGTTACGGGCTCGCTGGGATAGTCAAAAATACCGATCCGGGGTCGTTTACACCAAATCTTAACCGTAGTCAACTCAAGTTGTTTCTAAAGCCAAAAGTTATGTTTTCTTCAAATTTTTACATAAAAGCTTTGCGAAAAAGACATGGATTGCGCACGCAAATAAAGAAACATTAAATGGAGCTAATAGAGGTCTCGAAACACAGAAATAAGTGCTAGTACTCAAAACAACCTATCAGGTCGTCACATCCTGTACCTCTAAATGAAACGTTTGTCCTCGAACGGACATAGAAAATTACCTAAAGGGGTGAAAAGGTGTGGGTATATACTTCACATATCAGACTCGGATTCCCATGTAGCTATCTCAATCTCCTTACCTCTCCACTGCACTCTAACAGAAGGATAACTCTTAGACCTCAATTTCCGTACCTTCCAGGCTAGAATAGCCATCGGCTCCTCCTCATAAGTCAAGTCCTTGTTCAGTTGGACTGAGCTGAAATCTAATACCTGGGACATATGAAAATGATACTTCTAGGGAATGAAAACATGGAACACCGGGTGAACTGCTGATAAGCTTGGTGGAAATGCATGTCTGTAGGCCACCTCACCAACTCTCTCAAGGATCTCAAAGGGAACGATATACCTAGGGCTCAACTTGCCCCTATTCCCAAACCTTATCGCACCCTTCATGGGTGAACCCCACAGAAAAAGCCTCTCTTTCGATCAACATAACTCTTCTACCTAGATTGGTCTGTACGAAGTCGATCCTGATTCAACTTGAATTTCTCCAAGGCATCCTGAACCAAATCAGTTCCCAACAACTAGCCTCTCCCGGCATAAACCAACCAACTGGAGAATGACACCGCCTCCCATATAAGGTCTATAAGGAGCCATCAAAATACTCTATTGGTAGCTGTTGTTGTAGGCAAACTCTACAAGCGATAAGAAATGATCATAAGAACCCCCAAAATCTATAACACATGCACGTAGCATGTCCTCCAAGATATGAGTAGTGCGCTCGGACTTCCCGTCCATTTTGGGGTGAAATACTGTACTCAACTCAACTCGTGTACCTAAATCCCGCTGCATATCTCTCCAAAAATGCGATGTGAACTGTGTGCGTCAATAGGAGATAATAGACATAGACACACCGTGAAGATGAACAATCTCTCAGATATAGATCTGAGCCACCTGCTCTGAAGAGTAGGCAGCCGCCACCAGAATGAAATGTGCTGACTTGGTCAACCTATCCCAATTAACCCATACCGCATCAAATTTCTTTGAATTCCATGGGAGCCCAACAAGGAAATGCATGGTAATACGCTCACACTTCCACTTGGGAATCTCAAGTATTTGAGCAAACTTCCATGCCTCTGATGCTCCTACTTCACCTACTGGCAGTTAAAACACTGAGCCACATAATCTACTATATCCTTCTTCATTCTTCTCCACCAATAATTCTACATAAAATCCTAATACATCTTGGCAACACTCGTATGAATGGAATACAACAAACTATGGGCCTTCTCAAGAATCAACCCATGCAGCCCATCCATATCGGGCACACAAATCCGACCCTGCATCCGTAATACCCCATCATTTCCAATAGAAACCTCCTTGGCATCGTCGTGCTGCACTGTGTCCTTAAGAACAAACAAATGGGGGTCGTCATACTGGCTCTCTTTGATGCGCTCATACAAAGAAGACCTAGAAGCCACACAAGCAAGAGCCCGTCTAGGCTCCAAAACATTTAGCCTCACGAGCTGATTGGCCAACACCTGAACATCTAATGCTAGTGCTCTCTCACCAACTGGAATATATGTAAGGCTATCCATAGTCTCAGACTTTCTATTCAAGGAATCAACCACCCCATTGGCCTTCTCAGGATGGTACAAAAGAATAATATCATAGTCTTTTAACAACTATAACCACCTCTGCTGCCTCATATTAGATCTTTTTTACAAAAGAATAATATCATAGTCTTTTAACAGCTATAACCACCTCTGCTGCCTCAAATTTAGATCTTTTTTTACTTAAATAAGTGTTTTAGACTTCGATGATATGTGGATACCTCACACAACACGTTGTCGAGGTAATGCCTACAAATCTTCAATGCATGAACAAAGGCTGCCAACTCTAAGTCATGAACGAGGTAGTTCTTCTCATAATCCTTCAGCTGTTGGGAATTGTAAGCAATTACCCTACTATCTTTCATCAACACCGCGTCATTCCCAATATGTTACACATCAAAATACACAGTGTAGGACCGTACGGCCCCGTAAAAATTTTCCTAAAAACCGGGGTTTCGTGGTGCCGGGTAGGCGTGAGTGTTAATAATAGTAGAAATTCTTCGCGGCCCATTATGCGATCGCATATTCATTTCGCTGGCGCACTTTGATCGTATTTAAAGCCTTGGAATTTTGCGGAGGGATGTTATGCGGTGCATTATGTGACCGTGGAATAGGTCTGCGGGCTGCATAATAGCCATAGAGTAAGGCAGGCCAGCCTAGTTTCGGAGGACCTTTTTTCGTGGCAATTTTGTGGACCACAGAAGCATTATGCGGCCGCATATGCGACCGCAGATCCTGTTCCAGGGCTTAATTTTTGGGATTTTATAACCCGAACATACTTCGTTAAAATAGATGCTATGGTCCATTTTGAGCAAGGATTCTAATATTTTAAGAGAAGTTCTTAGAGTGGGAGAGTGACCTTCAACCAATTGTCCATCAATTCTTGCTCAAATCATTGAAGAGTAACAAGGAAAGTCTTCATCCTAGAGGTAAGAATATATATCCTAGCCCTTAATTTACAAAATTAATTAAAAATGAGTAATTAGCAAGACAATTCTTGGGTATGGGAGTTGTTTATCTTGCATGCATGTGTTATCAAAGAGTGTAGGGATATTGTGAGATAAATATGGTAAAAATGGGTGTGGGGTGATGTAATCTTTCATAAAAGGACCTTAAAACCTTAATGCACACCTAGTGTTTGATAAAATTCTCAAATGAGCTAGAATCATGATCATCTTCCTAATTTTGGTTCAACTTGTTATTTCTAACATAGACTGAAGTTACTAAGAATTCTGAAACATTTTAGAGTTTAAAGAAGATAATTGAGTTATGTTGGCTAAACCCCTTTCTTAGAACTGAATTCACGGCGTTCATGTAAGTTATGTACGACCCAAGTTGATCATTACTAAATTGGTTATCCCGAGTAATCTTGTGTTGAAAGATATATGTTCAATATGTGTTCCAAATGCTTTTATTCATGCTATGTTATCTTTTGAGGATATATACAAAGTGTGGTATGTGTGTGTTATACATGTTACGACTTCAAGTCATGCTTGAATGAAGATTATCATGCCAAATTATGATCTCTATATGTCTAAGACACTTAATTTCTCTCATGTGTACCTAAAAGTCTTGAATTGTAAAGTCTTGTTATCAATAATGATGATGACATGTGAAAATGAAAAAGGGGAGCATGAAATATGAAATCTGGCCAAGTGCTAAAAATGATATAATAATTGTGGCCATAAGTGCCGATGAATTGATTAGATGTGAAGAAAGTATGACGTGAGATGATTGATAGAAAATGTAATGTCTTGGGTGAGACGGCCTAGCCGATCGGGCCGTGATCGGACTCCGCGTAAAGTATGGTGGTATTTTGAATAATGGTATATCGGAATTAAAGAACTCCCCACCTAAAAAAATGGAAATTTACTTGAAAATTTATGTGGTTCTTAACTTGATGTTTTGGTATTGTTTGAGGCTTCTTTTGATTTCATGATTTTCTTCCGCATATTATTATTCATCCCATTGACATGGTATTTTGTTATACATACTAGTGCTATTCGACAGTACTAACGTCCCTTTTGCCGGGGCACTGCATCTTTAATGGATGCAGGCAGTTCCACAGCAGGTAGCTTTCATAAGTGATAGCAGTACATCTCCTCCCAGCAGATTTGGTGAGACCCACTTCATTGCAGGGTTATGAATCTTTTGTTTATTATACTATTACGTTTTGAGGTATAGTCGGGGCCTTATTGCCGGCGCTACTATCATACTCCTTGTAATTATTAGAGGCTCCGTAGATACAATGTGAATTGTATATGGGTGGTGAGAAAGTCAAACGAGTTATGTCGTGGTTGAATCGTTTATTCCACTTTAGCCTATGAAAAGGTGTGTATTTTGAGACATTAAAAATGAAGTAATTAATGAAAAGGTTTTGGTATTGTATACATGATCTCACTGATGTCTAATTAATACGAATATGTCTTCTCTTTGTCATGAGTGAGTTTGGGTAGAAAGTATCTAGCAGGCTTGCTCGTCCGGGTCACTCGGTTGAGCGCCGGTCGCGCTCCCCGAGTTTGGGGCGTGACAAAGACCCTGTACCCATAGGAAACACTAACATTGTAGCTGTAGTCAAAGAAATTTTAAGCTTCTAAAATCTCAACTCACACTCATCAGACCACTTGAATGGGGAACCCTTGTGGGTCAATCTAGTCAATGGGGCTGCGATAGATGAAAACCCCTCCACAAACTGGTGATAATAATTCGTTAAAACCCAGGAAACTCCGAATCTCTGTAGCTGAAGTTGGTCTAGTCCAGTTATGAACTGTCTCAATCTTCTTAGGATCCACTTTAATGCCCTCGGAAGATACAACATGTCCCCAAAGGCAACCAAATCCAACCAAAACTCACACTTTAAAAACTTTGAATATAACTGACTATCCCTTAAGGTTAGAAGTACGATCTGCACATGTTGTTCATGCTCCTCTCAATTGCGGGAGTAGAACAAACTATCATTAATGAAGACGATCACAAAATAATATCAAAGTCCACCAAATCAAGAAGTAGAATATCTACACTAGTTCCATACATGTTATATACTAGTCAATTAAATCGGGTGATCCCAAGGCTCCCGATAGAAACCACACACTAGTGTAGACACAATCTACTATAATAGAATCTCCCACATGCATGGACACATATACAAGAGAACACAAAGAATCATGAGGAAAAACCAGATATGAAGCAAAACAAGATGACACGTATGAATAAGTAGAGCCCAAATCAAATAGAAATGAGGCATCTCAATGGAAAACTAGAACAATACTTGTGATGACGGCGTCAAATGAATCTGCCTCATGTCTAGTTGGAAATGCATAATAATAGGGCAGGGCCTTACTACTTTGATCTCTGCCTCTCGGACGGCCTCTAGTTTGCTAGCCTTCACCTCTAATGGCATACCCTCAACCACTAATGGCCTGTCCTCCACCTCTCGTATCCCGACCCTCTACTGTAGTTGGTTGAGTGGGTGGTGGAGAAACCGGTACTGGAACCATGGAAAGATAAATCTGTTGTGGCACGCCGCCCTGTGACTTAGGAAAAATCTTTCAACGTCCCTCGAATCTCCACAAGTATAAAAATCCTCGGATGCTATGATTGCTGACTCTAAATTGACCATGTCGACCTGGATAACCACCCCGATAACTCTGGATCATAGGTGCATTAATAGGAGCTAAAGGTGCGTTGTAGGCTAGGTGCTCATGATGAGACCCATAAGAACCATGACTACACGAAGCACTATGGGATGTTTGAAGAGCTGGCTGAATCGACTTGGAAGGATAGCCCCTACCAAATGAACTCCTGCCTCTAATGTAGTCACAACTAAAACCACCAAAATGACAAGGCTTCTTCTCAAATAACGCCTCCCTACTCTGACAAGAAATCATCCCGATCAGCCTAGAAATCTCTACAGCCCTCTGGAAAGAAATATCATCTCTAACCTCCTTGGACATATGTAGCCTAATACCGAAAGTAAGTGCGTCAATGTATCTCCTCACTCACTCTCTCAATAGGGAGTACGATAACTACATGGCAAGCTAGGTCCACAAATCGGGTCTCATACTGTGTAATGGTCATGCTACCCTGCTGAAGGCACTCGAACTACCTG
Organism: Nicotiana paniculata; assembly: GCA_005239505.1. Lineage (NCBI taxonomy): Eukaryota > Viridiplantae > Streptophyta > Magnoliopsida > Solanales > Solanaceae > Nicotiana > Nicotiana paniculata. The sequence goes on along the minus strand of ML302038.1, from coordinate 38,150 downwards.
CGGTGCTCCCCTCTCATAGTGAAAATAAACTTCTCCAAAAGAAGCGGGGAAAACTTATCTTAAGTGAGGGGTAGTGAACCTGCTAGTCTACCCCGCTCATAATCCTGCCACCACCTCTTGGCAGAACCGGTCATCTGAAACACTACAAAGTTTACTTGGTTAGATTCAACAATACCCATGTTGCGGAACACCTCATAGAAACGGTCCAAATAATTATCACGACCCAAATCGAAGGTCCACGACTGGCACCCGGTGGCTACTCAACCGAGCGCCACGTACCTTATCCTTCTTTACTATAAGACTTGTCGCGGGCCATGATAGGCCACATCTATATATATAAGTAACAATGTTAGAGATTAACTCACATAACTAATTCAAAAAGATTTATATAAATACATAGGGGCCGACAAGGCCGTTGACATGTCATACCTAAAACTATACACAGGACACTGTCTGCAAAACCTCTAAGAAAACATGACCATAATATATAAGTCGGGACAGGGTTCTCGACATCCTCATAAAATGAAATAACATAAGTAGAACGTGACTCGGTAATACTCCAGGAAGAAGTGGAGCTCACCAACCAAAAGATGATATTTGGAGGTAGCCTACAGTAGAGGGTCCTCACCTCGCCTATCTACACCTGCATGGCATGAAGCAAATCGCCCACATACATGTTAGGGACGTCAGTACGAAGAATGTAACGAGTGAGGAAGGCAGAAATGAAATGTAATAATAAGATACTATCTCGGGGAGGGATAAGATTCAACTTATAGCCTCTGACTTCCTGCTGAGGGCAATAACATATAGAATAAGACCCATCTCATATATATAAATAAAACTACAATATAATCGTTCTGATTAGATAATTCTCGTGATGTTAACTGCCCAACTGATCCGTGGTAACTTCCCGACCGACCGTAGCGTGGTGGTAAATGCATGACTGCCCGACCGGCCATAGCACAATGGTAAATGTGTAACTGCCCAACCGGCTGTAGCTCGGTGGTAAATGCATGACTGTTCGATCGGCCGTAGCTCAGTGGTAAATGATGATGCGTATAACACAATTAGGAACATTAACATCTTTATTGAATACCATAATAGAGAGTTAGGAACATACATAGGCATGCTTTGAATATCATGTTACAAGAATGAGCAACATAGACCTTCTTAGTTGGTAAGAATAGAGCCATTTATGAAATAACATTACGTTTACATATCGTTAGTTAGATCATTCCGAAAGGAAATAAGGGATAGCCTTAACATACCTGAGCCAATTCTCTTGACAATCTCTCTAACACACGTCTTTTGTGATAAAACATGTAACGTCAGATTGAAGTTGAAAAAAATCCGTATGATATTTTTGAGAAAGGTTATACCGGGATCCCTTAGAATTTGCAATTCACGCTACTACAACATTTTAAGGGTTCATATGAATTCTTTTTGGAGAATTCCCATGCGTAACTTTAGCAAGCATTTCCAATGCCATTTAATGATGAAGGGAGGTTATTTCTTTATCAAAGTGGGTGGGCCCCACTTTTAGGATTACTTGGCCAAATAATTCTCTAATCTTGCCACCTAGCCCAAAGACTTGCCTAGTCAATATTGAATCTCTACTTTCTGCCACGTTAATGCTTATCCACCCCAATAATTAACCACCAAATTTTTAATTAGCTTAATTTCTTAGTTAATCTCCCACTAAAAATCCATAATTACCCAATTATCCACATAATTAAGAATTATCTCAAATTACTTAAAATACTAATCACTTTTAACACACTTTATACACCTTACTGTCATGGTCATGTGGTACCTTGTATGACACTAGTCTATAAATACCGGGTATTATAGCTCGGACCGTATTTTATCCCAAATAGACAACCTTCAACGAAACTCATCTTCTTTGATATATTTACCCTCTAACCTTCACGGCACTTTCTTATCACCTGTTATAAATGGAATAAGTGCTTATAACCTAAAAAATCATCTCATTCCCGAGTCTACTTATGATGAAACTTTAATGTACGAAAATGCGAAATGTGACAATAATCTTGCGGGTCCTTAGAAGGGGCACCACTAATATGAATAGGGAAGAGCTTTGTGAACTTACCCAACCACGTCAATACCTCGAAAGACATTGTGGGCCACTCCCCGGTCTGTGGAGAAATAATTGGTTGAACTACCCCAACTGGCGGAACTGGTAGAGTCTGATATATGGGAGCCATCTGCTTCGGAGTGTGAGTAGTGAGTGTATGTTGTCATGACTCCAACTTTCATCCGTAGGATTTCATAATGGCATCGAGTCTCTACGACTAGGTAAGCCTAAAAATTAATAATAATCGGATAGAAATAATTAAAAAATAGTAAAACAAGGGTGAATAAGTGATACAAACTTTCGAAAGCCGTATCAACAACAATACACTCCTCAAGATCGGTAGAACTGAGTAATACGATCTACATAGTAAGCTAAAGTGTCTGGTACATCATTGTCTGAATGAAAAATACAACAATTATAAAAAGTAAAGTAAGGTTACTCCAGGCATGCGGGTGCCGAAAATGCATACCTTGAAGTCTCCGTAAAGCAGCTAATAGGTGATCACTACCGACCGGCATGAGCAGACGTACCTGGATCTACACAAAAATGTGCAGAAGCGTAGTATGAGTACACCTCAACGGTACCTAGTAGGTATCAATCCTAACATTGGTAGAGTTATAACGAGGCCAGGTCAAGACACTATTAAGATATAAATAAACGGTAGAAAACATAATAAGGATATATAATGGAAAGTGAAGAAATAACTGATACAAAACAGTTAACAACATGAACCAATACCGGAATGTTAAGCACAAAAATAACATAAAGAAATCAGTTAACCACAATGATCATAGACGGACAATAAATGACAAAACAAGGAAGAACAAAACAACAATAAGTGTTTCTATCAAAACACTTGCAACATGAGATAAACATCAAGAATCACAACTAGGTACCGCCTCGTGTACAGCAAAAATAATCACTGAGGAAATTAAGAAAGATAACGTGTAACTACGAACCAAATATACATAACCCACAATGGAAGGAATAACATTATTTCAAATGAGATAATAGAAACGAACAAGATAACTAGTAACATTGACTTCAAATAATGGAAAAACAATGAACGAGATAACACATACAATGACTTCAAGAAATGATAATCAACAATGAAAAAAATGACATGTATCAAATAAAGGCAACAAGTCCAACTAAGGTATGGGAGAAATTTGTCAAGTAGGATGTGGAAAAAGTGTTAAACAAGTCAATTAAGGCATGTAAGGATAGACTAACACAAATACAAATAGATTGATTATGAGAACTTAGAACATGATATGGGATCTCAATTAAAGTGTGGATTGTCTAAGTAGCCTAAACCGGTCAAATACCACGTATAACTAGTGTACCCACTTGTTACTTTGCGTACGCGACTTTCACATAGAACAAAATGAACCAATCAATAACAATCCTAAAGGGTAGTTCCCCAACACAAAGTTAGGTAAGACACTTACTTAAACAAGGCCAATTCAACACTCGGAAATAGATTTTCCCTTAAAATTCACCTCCACACGGATCAAATCTAACCAAAATCGATTTAATATCATCAAATAATGTTAGGAAAATCAATTACAATAGATAAAGCTAAGATCTTTACACTTTTTCCAAAAAGTCAATAAAAGTCAACCCGTAGCTTGCCCGGTCAAAAACCGGGTCCAATGGTATATTATGACTACCCATGAACCCACGAGTTCATATATGTGATTAGTTTCAAAATCCCAGTCCAAACCGACTCTCAAACCTCAGTTTCTTATTTTTCAAAAACTTGACAAAGTTTCACTTTGATTCACCATATTTTGATTTTATAATCTAAGATATGTTGATGGAATATGATTAGAAATATATTAGAATTACTTACCCAAGGTTTGTAGGTGAAAATCCTCTCTCCAAATCGCCTCCTACCGAGACAAGGGGTTCGAAAATGAGATATAAAATCTCGACTTTCAGTCCTTATGTCCAGGTGCAGTTATCACAATTGCGAAGAAAGTCTCTTAATTGCAACATTAAAATTCCTAGAAGCTCTTCCCCAATGCGAAGATGGGTTCACAATTGCAAACCCTGATGCCCTCACAAAAGCGACATATTTGTCGCAAATGCAAACTTCCCAACATCCCAGATCATTTCGCAATTGCGAGCTTGGCATCGCCAATTGCGATACCTGAGACCCCCTGCTAAGATCGTAATTGCGATCCTATTGTTCGCAAATACGACACCAGAGGCTACTGCACACTAATATTTTGGCTTTCAATCCAAAACACTTCGATACTTGTCCGAAACTCACGCGAGACTTCCGTGATCCAAACCAAACCTCTATGCCCGCATATGCCCTAATGTTGCCAAAAAAAATAATACTAATATCACAATAAAGCATGCCCACGTCTCATCAACAATGTATACAAGAATTTCAACAACAACAAAATGAAATAGGAAATAACTCAACAATAAAAGGTATTCCATATAACAACAACTTCAACTAAAAGCATATTAATAAAATAAGAGTCTAAACAAGTAAATTTACATATATAAGACTGTTTACACACTCGTCACCTTGTGTATCTTTCACATAATTAAAATAATGCAATTAGACCAAATCCTATGGGGTAGTTTTCCCCACACAAAGTTAGGATAATAAAGATTCAATCTTTAACTAAAATAAGAAAGTCAAACCAAAAAGTCAACCCCAAGATCGCACTCAGGAACCTGACAAAACTAAAAAATTCTTAATGCCCATTACTTATGAGACGAACGATACAAAAATCATCCAATTCTGTCCTCAAATCGACTTTCAATCCATTAATTTATGTTTTAGAAAAGTTTTAGTAAAATCCCAAATTTCCTCAATTCAAATCATCAATAAAATACTAAAATAAGGTTGGAATCATGAAATATAAATAAAGTCGAATAAAAAAATACTTACCCCAATCCAAATTGTGAAAGTACCTTCCGAAAAATTGCCCAAAACTAAGCTATCTAACTCAAGTTGTGACAAAATCCCTCGAAATAGAGTAGTATATAAGTCTGCCCAGTGGTCCTCTTCGTGATCGCGGGACCTACTTCATGGCAGAGAAGAACAAATCATTAGCTTCGAGAAATCCTTCTCTGCGAACACGGTCTGGAGCCTACAAACACGACCCCTCAGCCAACTGGCCTACGCGAACGTGAACGCGACCTCTTAGATGCGAACGTGAAGGCGAACAACCGACACCCTTCCATTCGTTCCTCTACGTGATTGCGACATGAAGGATGCGACCATCTAGGATCTACAAACGTGATGAGTAAATCCCCAGACATGCAAAATACACTTCGCGATCACGAACGAACTTTCTCAATCATGATGAAATACAGAGCAACCAAAAAAAACCAGCAACTCCAAAATATAAAGAAATGGTTCGTATCCCATCCAAAACACACCCGAGGCCCCTAAGACTCCGTCCAATCATACCAACTAATCCCAAAATATAACACAGACCTACGCAAGACCTCAAATCACACCAAATAATATCAATACTACAAATCTTGCCTCAATTCAAGCCTAATGAACTAATGAACTTTTAACTTCCAAAATTCATGTCGAACCATATCAAATGAATTCGTAATGACCTCAAATTTTGCTTGCAAGTCCAAAATGGCACAATGAACGTATACCAACTCGCGGAAAAGTAGTCTGAACCCAATATCAATAAAATTGACTCTCGGTCAAACCTATCAATCTTCCATACCTTCAACTATCCAACTTTCGCCAATTCAAGCTAAAATAAACTAGGAGCTACCAAATACACATCCGGACATGTGACCAAGTCAAAAATCACCATTCGGACGTAACAGAACTATAGAAACTCTGATCCGAGATCAAATAAGCTAAATCCAAACTTGTTCAACTCCTCAAACTTAAAGCTTCTAAAATGAGAATCATCTACCAAATCAATTACGAATCGCTTGAAAATCAAAACCGGTCATACATGAAAGTCATAATATATCGTATGAAGCTACTCAATATCATAAACAATCAAACAAAAAAAAAATGCTCAAAATGACTGGTTGGGTCGCTACTAGAAGGCAGATAGTATTAGAGAATGATCAAAGCATTCCTCAAGTTCAAGATTTGGAAAATGTACATTTTCATTTGGTTGATGAGCCTAGAACTACTCTATTGGTGATTTTGGAGGAAGAAACGACTGACCCAACTTTGCTACCTGGCTCAGTACTAGTTGAAGAATTATTTTCCCAAGGATTAAAAGGTCATGGTGATAATGATCATCACTTTGGCTTCAGTATTGATGATCAACCTCCCAGTGCTCTTACTCTAACTCTTGTCACTCCTGTCAGTACTGCTCAAGATGACGCTGGCCCTTCCAAAAAACGGAAATATTAAGAAAGTGGTAATTGAAGGACCAATGGTGTTAATAATATGAAGAAACCCTACCGAGATGCCGTTTGGTTAAAACTTTTAATAGGATCCATTGAAAGGCAGAAGCTAGAATCACACTCTTCAATTACCCTAGTGAATGATGTGATTCACTTATCTCTCAGGGTATAACTCTTTTTTCTTTATTCCTTTCGTTTTTTTCTTCATACTCATATAAATTTCCTTTTTTCTTTTTCATAGATTAATTTGACGGGTACAAAGCTAGTGAGGAGGATGGCTTGGACTGAGCAACAAGTAATATAATTAGGCATGGAAGCTGCAATTGAAAAGAACAATTTGAGTGCCTTCCATTGGAAAAAAAAGTTTTGACTAAGGAAAGGGAAATTTTGGAGCAGCAGCTCAGATTATCGACTGCTGAACGAGCATAAGTGAAGACTTCAACAACATAAGCGGAGAAGGAAAAGGTTAGAATAAAGGCTAATTTTGTTGAGAAACATTCTAAATCCATAGAGAATATTCAAAGTTTGAATGAACATTTGAATTAGAAAGAAGTATATGCAGGTGAAGTCATTCCAGAGTTAACTTAACTTAAGGAGGATCTTCGTGTCTCCTCTGAGAAGACTAGATTCCTTGAATCTTCTCTGGAACCTTTGAAGGTTTCTTATGATGCTGCTGAAGTAGAAAAGAAAAAACTTGCAAGTCAAAGTTAATCAATTGGAGAAGGAGTATGATGACCTTGAAGATAAATTAACTATGAATGTTAGTTGGACTTACCTCCGTACCCGTTTTGAGACTCTGGCTGAGGCTAGCCAAGAGGTTTTGACCTCATATATGAACTTACTAAGGCTGAAGAGGCCATTTCAGTATCTTAGCAAGGCCAACGTTTCTCTACTCCTGAGGAACAATGTTTTAGGGGTGATATGCGTAAGGATGATCCCGAGGCAGATTCCCAACCATCATCTTCAAGTCCCCAAAATGACTCTCCTTCAATTACTAATCATTTTCCAGTTTATAACCTTCCTTCTCAAAATGCTCCTTCTAAGCCTTAGCCTTTATCATTACTAACCTTTTGTGTTTAATTTGTTGAACTTTCATGTTTAAGTTATTCTTTTGTGACAAATTTATATAAACTTTTTATGCATTTAATTCATGCTTTACTCATTCAATATTTCTCGAGTCTTTTATAAATATACTTTTACATTTTAATTAAGTGAATGCTATATTATTGTCGTAACAAATCATATACGGTCTTAATTATAAAAGAGGGCCCTTTTATTCAATTGAAGCTAATGAAGATGACGTCTCATCTTCATGATGGTGTAAAAATGTGAAATAACTTGATAAGTTTTATTTAAACATTTGAACTTTCAAGATAAATATTTATTTACATAATCGTTACAACTGCGTTTCCTAGCAAGACTGATTTCAGTTTAAAGTTCCATAAGAATGTCTTATACCGTGACTACTCTTGGAATATACTATTCCGTATATGTTTTTGCACTCTTCTTATAGTTCTTGAATTATTTCTTGAGATTATTTGATCTTCTAGACATGTACTCTTATATAGTCCCCCCAGAATTTGAGTTTTAAATTTAAAAGCTTGAACACTAGATCATCAATTGAATTCCAATAATTTCTCTCCTCGGCCCTTTTCCATAAAAGGAAACATGTAAGAGACTCAGAATGATTGTAACCTTGTTCGAGAATGATAAGTAATTCACATGTCTTTTTGGGTCTAACGTCATCATTTGGTTTGGGTTAGTTTTGTGCCAATCATCTAAAATTTAAGTAAAACTTATATGAACTAACAAATAATAAATTAAAAGATACTCGACTGTGGGTACTTTTTTCAGAAGTAATATTTCTTTAAGTGCACTGCATTCTAATGTGAAGGTAATACTTTTCGGTCCATGGTTTCTAATTCGTAAGCTCCTTTCCCAGCTATGCCACAAACTCGATATGGACCTTCCCAGCTCGGGCCTAATTCCCTTGAATTCACCGCTTGTGTGTATCGCAACACCTTTCTAAGGATGAAGTCCATAATTTTTAAATATCGTAAGTTAGCCTTTCGGTTATAATGCCATTATATCTTGTTCTTTTGAGCTACTATCTGCATCAAAGACAACTCCCTTCATTCATCCATCAAACCCAGATATGTACGAAGTGCCTTTTTATTTGAAAGTTAATTTATATGCTTATATCTCAGAATTGGTTCCCCTATCTCCATTCAGATCAGAGCTTCGGTGTCATAAACAAGTTAGAAAGGATTTTCTCTTGTGCTTATATTTTATGTTGTTCTATAAGCCCATAATACTTCGGGACATTTATCCTTTGATGCTTCCAAGTGTTACTTCAAATTATTCACAATTATTTTGTTCGTCAACTCTGCTTGTCCATTAGTAATGGGATAATATGGTGATCATGTTATTTTGTTTTGATTTTTCAACTTTTAAGAAATTTAGTTATCTTTAACCCCACGAACTTTGGCCCATTATCACATTTTATTTCACTTGGAACACCAAATCGGCAAATTATATTACTCCAAATGAAGTCTACGACTTCTTTTTCTCGCACCTGTTTGAAAGTGCCTATTTTAAACGGCTGCAATGCTAGTCAGTTAAAACCATCAAAGTCCTTACCTTTCCTAGTGCTTATGGTAATGGTTCTACGATATCCATCCCTTATTTCATAAATGACCATGGTTCTAGTACTGGATGAAGTAGCTCTACCCGTTGATGAAATTGATTTGCATAACTTTGTGTAACGACCCGACCAGTCATTTTGAGAATTTAAGCTCCGTTCGGTGGCATAAGGTCTTGAATAACTTCACATTGTGTATATCGACCTACGTGCATGGTTGGATTCAGTTACCGGATGATTCAGAGTCGAATTGGAAGAAGGATTTTAGTTTTGGAAGCTTAAGCGGTGAAATTTCACCGGAATTTTACTTTTTATGTAAACGGATCCGAAATAAGTTTTGGATAATGTCAACAGTTTTGTATGGTTATTTTGAGCTTAGGCGTGCGTCCGGATTTGGACTTGGAGGTCCATAGAGTAATTTGAGGCAATTCGGCGAACGTTGGAAAATTTGAAGTTTAGAAAATGGAGTAGTTTGACCATAGTTGACTTTTTGGGATATCGGGGGTGGAATGCGATTCCGAGAGCTAGAGTAGCTCCGTTATGTGAATTGGGACTTGTCTGCAAAATTTGGCGTCATTCCGGGTTGAATTGATAGGTTTCAGCACGAGTTTAGAAGTTTAAAGAATTGAAAGTGCATAAGCTTGATTCATTATGTGATTCATAGCTTCGTCGTGTTTTGATGTGATTTGAGACCTCGAGGGGGTCCGTGTTAGAGTATGGAACTTATTGGTATGCTTGGACGGGGTCTCGAGGGATGGGTGTGTTTCAGACGAGTCGCGGATGAATTCCATTATTTTGAGGGAAGGCTGAGTTCTGGTGTAATCGCACCTGTGGACCTTGGGCGCAAGTGCGATGGTCGCACGCGCAATGAAGGAGGAACAGGTGCGAGAAAGGCTGGTCTTGGCAGTCTCCGCATATGCGGAGAAATGGTCGCACGTGTGGTCTGCAAGTGCAGTTCCTAGGCCGCAGATGCGATCGTGGCCTTTAAGTGAAAAGTCGCAGGTGCAGTTAGGTGGACCACAGAAGCGGTTGTGTAGATGCGCCTTTTTTTTCGCAGATGCGAAAGTCCTAGCAGATTCATTTAAGCGAGGGTTGGCCATTTTTCTTCACATTTTGAGTTTCGGACTTCGGATTTGGGAGCGATTTTTGGGGGTTTCAAGCAATCCGTTTGGGTAAGTGTTCTTGTCACGACCCCAAATCTAAACCAGTCGTGATGGCGCCTATCGTGGAACTAGGCCATCCAAAAACTACACTCAAATCGCAATAAGCTTCAATTTACATCTTTACTACACTGATAACCCATAAAGGTTTCCTTTAAACATTATTAAAATAGTTAAAGCTATACCGAATATTAAATGCAACCCACGAGATCCCGGAGTCACTGGTCATGAGAATCTACATAAATATACAACTCAAAAGAAAATAAATTCTATAATAGTAAGCACGAGAGAGAGAGAGCAGGGCTGCAGACACATGCAACTACCTCACAAACCTCCGAGAAATCTCTGGAACAGATAGACAGCTCACCATGCCCTAACACCTGGATCTGCACACAAGGTGCAGGAGTAATGTGAGTACACCAACTCAGTAGTAATGAGAATAAATCGGGACTGAGCAGCAAGAAACACATAAAATCAATTCATGAATTCACAATAAGAACAAACTTTCTTTCCAACAATGTATACGTTAAATCATCACGCTTAAAAGCCAATTTCAGTAAAAATAATTTGGAAATATACTTGCCAATAGTTTCAACATAACTTTCAAGAAGTTTAGTGTAAAAATGCTGAAAATCATAAAAAGGCCCCTCGGGAATAACATATTTCATAAGTTCAGAGTGAAGGTGGTAAAATCATAAGTAGCCCCTCGGGCAAAAATATGTATCATAATCAGCCCCTCGGGCATGCCTCACAGTCACACATAATCAGCCCCTCGGGCATACCTCATAGTCACTCATGCTTCCCAATCACTCGTTACTCGGCACTCGCACTCAGTAGGTACCTGCACTCACTGAAGGCGTGTACAGACTCTGGAGGGGCTCCTTCAGTCGAAACGCTAATATCAAGCCACCTCGTGGCTTATCATATTCTCACAAATCAGGCCCTTGGCCTCACTCAGTCAGAACCTCTCAAAAGCTCCTCGGGCGTATCAGTAAAACGGGGTACTCGACCCAAAGAATCATTTTTAAATCTCAAAGTAGTGTAAATCAGGTTGAGTTTCGAAAACAGTAAGCACAATGTGATTGAGTGAAATCATCAATAAACAGTAAGGAAATAACAGTAAAAAGCCTCCAAGGGGTCTAAACAAGTCGGCACAAGGCCCCAAACATGGCTTATAGCCCAAATATAACAATAGTCTTCAGAACACAGTTAACATATGATTTAGAGTAAAATACGAAACTCAATAGTTGCTGCAGAGAGGACCAAGTCCAATCCAAAAATCAGTGCGCGCCACATACTCTTCATCCGAAATGTGCGCCATTCTCAAAGCAGTGAGAAATATGAAGTCCGGGTGTTTCATACCCTCAGGACAAGATTTATAACCATTACTTACCTCCACCGGGCCACAAAACTAATCCACGATGCTCTTGCCCCTCAAATTGGCTCCCGATTGCTCTGAATCTAACCAAAACTAGTTTAACATCAACAATATATGCTAAAGGAACACAACCCAATCAAAACTATTAATTTATAAAAAAATCTCGAAATTCGGCCAAACCGGAGCCCCGGGTCCACGTCTCGGAATCTGATAAAATATGCATCACAAGAACCCTTATCCTCCCACGAGTCCGTACATACCAAGCACATAAAAATCGTACCACAATTGCCCACTAAAATTTCCAAATCTTTCCTCCCATTTTTCAAAACTTTTTCAACTTTAATCCTTCAAATTACAAGCCTAATCCGAACAAAATAGCATAGAAACAGCTTTAATAAACCGGGAACTTACCTCCACTGAAGACCCTCGAATTCTCTCTTCAAATTGCCCTCAAATAAGCTCCAACCGCATGCAACAATGGTAGAATGACCAAAATTTCACGGAGGCTTTCTTTTTATACTGTTCTGCTCAGCAAATCCGCACCTGCGGTCCCAGGTGCGCACCTGCGAATACCTACTAACAGATCAATTCTCGCACTTGCGGCTTCACAGGCGCGGCCAACTCTTTGCACCTGCGGACTCCTACTACCTAGCCTCCCTTCACACCTGCGCATGGATCTTCGCACCTGCGGTGTCGCTCCTGCAGCTCCCCATTCGCAGGTGCGGCCAACACCAGAAACTTACACCAGCAGCCATTTGCTGCAATTTCCCAAGTTCAAAACTCCGCCAACCATCCGAAATCAATCCCGAGCCCCTCGGGGCCCCAACCAAACATACCAACACAACCCATTGCATTATTCAAACTTAGTCGAGCCTTCGAAACACCAAAAACAACATGAAAACACCAAAATTACATCAAATTCAACCCTATGAACTTTGAAACTTCTAAATTTTGCCAACGATGCCGAAACCAATCAAAACACCTCTGATTGACCTGATTTTGCACACATATCAAAAATAACATTACGGACATGTTCCAACTTCCGGAATTCTATTCCGACCCCGATAGCCTATTTTCCAATGCCGGCCGGAAATTGCCAAAAACTAGCTTTCGCCAATTCAAGCCTAATTCTGCACCGGACATCAAAACTACATTCCGAACACACTCCTGAGTCCCAAATCACCTAACAAAGCTATACGATCCATAAAATACGCATTCCGAGGTCGTTCACCAATAAGTCAACTCTCAGTTGATTTTTTCAACTATTAGGCTACTTTAAGAGACTAAGTGCCTCAATTCTCACCATGACCACTCTGAACCCGAACCAATGGACCCAACACATATAAATGAAGCATAAACGGGGGAAACATGGCTAAACTCTCGGAACGACCAGCCGGGTTGTTACATTTTCCCCTACTTAAACATATATTCGTCCTCAAACGGGCCAAGAGTTTTTCTCCAACACCATCAAACTGCTACGTATCTTACCATGCACATACCCGGGGGTGATCCCATGTCACCCTATCTCATATAGGTCCAATAGCAAAACACCGTTGAAATTTCGAAATCCAATCCTGACCCATAAACCTTAGAACCAAATTCCCACTTCTGAAATAATATACAAGATCAAAATTTCCATAACTATAAACTGAAAAAGTTTGAACATGCTGAATCAAGCCATATATGCACCCCAGATGAAATCACATAATACACCACGTGACTCAAACACTCATAGCGATAAATCTTAACCACAACAACTGCTCAGAACAACCCAATACCGGTACATAACCTCTTATCAATAAATGCCTCGCTCTAACACTTCCATATACTGCCGATGATGAAAGAAACACGTAGAACTAAAACCCATTCGTCTGATCAGTCAGACATGAAGCTCCTCCTTCCCAAACAAGAATTATAGCAGATTCCTAAGTTGACTCCCGATATTTATCCTTCCAACTATGCTGTAGACAATTCTGAAAATATTCATTCTAGGTCTAATGACCTCTTCTCATCCATCGCGACCACCCTGATGACATGACACATTGATACAATTCGAAGACAAAACTTGTGAAACTTGTGCACTTAATAGCAACACCCCAATGTAATCAAATTATATAAAAGATCCATACGAGAGGACTATCCTGCCATTAACGATTACCATCACCATATCATACTAACAGCCTGGCACACACCGTAAAAATCAAAGCACACGAATCCAATACCAAAGGTCATACCCCTACATAACTCCGCTACACTGCGCGATCTCATCCAAATGCTGGTCCACTTGAAATATTTCAAGACACCTTGCCCAAAATTAATAACCATTCGAAATTCGACAACAAGTACTCCAAGTGCATTGCCATAACCACGGGGAAAACCGGACGATACCATGCCACCCGAATCAGAAGGTAAATAACCAACGCGTCTCAACCTCGCAAAACCCAATTACTTACCTTACTCAAATCTAGCTATAAAGCCCAATTAGAACCGCACCATATGTGCATATAACCAATAATCACCACTCCTCGCAACACCGAAGGGTAACTCATAGATCACTCCAGAACATGAATAAACTCAATCACAATCGAATGGTACATTCCCCAATAATAGAAATTCGGAGCCAACAATTCTGACCCGATGCAGAACACACCCATATTAGCCTACCAATAACCCGGTCACCCACAACAGATAGATAACTTGCCGAGAAGTTCACGATGACAAAATTATGGTACATTCTAACATCCGACTAGCTCTGCTCGTATCTTCACAATTCACTACCACAAAATAACCTGTTTATGAGAACTCTCAGTCTCGAAGTCCATGAAGTGCACATATTACTATATCTGATCTCAACTCCACCGCTCGAATACATGACTCATACCAAATACTCAATCATTCCACGAGGGATACCCCTATGATTCTTCCGTGTTACCAAGAAACCTGGAATATCAACAGTTGATCTAACAAGAGAGCGCCGCAATACCAATGAAGTACCCTTAACTCCACACATGACCTTTCAAAAATGTATACCCTCATCAAGCCACCCCACAGTGATATCATCTACCAAGTCATCTGAAACTGTCCATGCTGCCTAAAAAATTTGTTTTGACCTTCCTTCCAGAACTGAACCGCGACCTCAGATATGCAAATCTCAACTCTACCCACATACCGCATACGCCATGCCATCCCAGGGCAATTATGGGAACTTCTTGATCCTTTTCGAGCCACCGACAACTACGTACCAACTAGCCAAGAGCTTCCATTTGATCCCATTTAGAAGCAGATTCACTACACGTCACCCACACCTCACACCAGAAGAAAATATGCACCCTTAACCGCGGTAGAAACCATCAGGAACTATCCGAAATCCCATTTGTGCAACACCAAACCATCAGGACTGAATTCTTCTAACTCAACCAAGCTACGTAGGCCACCAAAAATCCCAGAGCATTGCTAAGAAACACCCGTAAAACTCGTCACCTCATGAATCACCCAAAGAACTAATCATATCCATTACCATGCCGATCCGACCTACTATCAAGTTTCCCTATTTACCCAAGTTTCTTCTGAGTTACCTTCAAATTGATACTTCTCCCTGCCGTAATACCACAATTTTCAACCCAGACTCACCACACGCGACCCAAACACAAAACATACCGTTTAAGGCTCATAAGCCGCCGAATACTCTCTCAAATATCCACAAAAGTACCACAGTCAAAATACTTACCCTGAAGACTTCTTGCGAATCTAAAGCCATTACCTTCACCTTCCTGATAATGATATGTATAATCCGTGATGATGTAGAAATATCACAAGTCTTGACACCCTCCAATGTAAATCTCAATCACACTGACAAATTTAGGCAGAATTGACCTGACCCGTTTGCACACTAACATACTAGGAAAGTAATCCACTCACTTGAAGCCACAAGAAAATTCATACGCTGCACACACTACACCTTTTACAATTTCCACTAAATCATTAAATAGAACCCAATTACCCAATAGAGTACATTTTTCCATTACTCGTGTCGTTCCCAAACCCCACATCTGTAGGTCATAACTAATCCACCAATATACCTCGAACCGAAACTAATACCACACACAATCGTGCAATCAACTTATCATTAACAGACTCCCCCACTTGGCTCAAAGCCAACGATCGAGACAGACAATAACTCGCAATGCCCATAATAACACCACCTGTCTAACATCTCAAGTTATCTGCGAATCTCACATTCACCATTGTAACAGTCATGCCAACTTCCACAAGCGATCTAAACTCCAATTACAACATATATCATTTACTGGTAGAAGAGAACTTATTACAGAACTACATAGGGATCACACACCCTAGGACAATCCGCAGGAGATACCCCTGCCCGCTAGCCTCAAACATAATATCTCTCTATACACTTCCGAAGACCATAACTATCACGCAATCACTACACCTTTCTGCATCTGAACACAAACAACGCCTACCCTCGAGGCATCAAAATACGTGGTAAGAGCCTGAAGCTGATGGTAGAACTAACACTGGAGCGGTGGTCACAGAAATCTCGAGCTTCTGAGAGATCTACCCACACATGTCTGACCACATGGATACCCTTACTGGACACCACGTGTCCCAAGAATGCTACTGAATCAAGCCAAAATTCACACTCGCAGAATTTTGCATAGAGCCTTTCCTCCCTGAATCCTTATAATGCCATCCTAAAATACTGAGTATGCTACTCCTGGCTACGCGAATATGCCAAGACGCGATCAATGAATACAATAACAAGGAGTGCTAATACGGCTGGAATACACTGTTAATCAAATATATGAACGCTACTGGGGAAATGATCAGTCAAAGACATCACCAGGAACTCATAACCCAAAAGAAAGATCCGCTTCACTCCACAACTACACAACATGATAGGTCTTCCAATACACTCACAACTCGAAGCAATATACCAAACCGAGACAGAAATTAACATTAAATAGTTCTTGCCACATTTCTAGCCAACCCTTTTGTCACAATCAACAACCTGAATGCAACCAACCATCAAATCACACTCACCACGTAGCCATCTAGTCACCAATTCTCATCAATAAGAACACAAATGCACATATAAGTCCCCAAATGCACGGCTCACATAATCGAAACCTCAGCACTCAAGCCACAGAATGAATCCGGCCTCAAATTCTCCACACTGGCCCATTACCAACATGCCAAAAACATCTCATCCATGGAAGTCACAAGCCATCGATGCACAACTGATACCAAGCGCACTCGGGCGCGTTCAAATACATGGAAGGAATTCAAGAGTTACGCTCTTGGCCGAATACAATGGATTCACACGACAGGAATTCAAGAATGTGAGATTTTCCTAAGGGTTTCGTAGCCTCTCAAAGATAAGTATAGACGTCTCCGTACCGATCCGCAAGACTCTACTAAACCTGCTCATGACTGGTGAGTCCTATGTAGCCTAGCGCTCTGATACCAACTTGTCACGACCCCAAATCTAAACCAGTCGTGATGGCGTCTATCATGGAATTAGGCCAGCCAAAAACTACACTCAAATAACAATAAGCTTCCATTTACATCTTTACTACAGTGATAACCCATAAAGGTTTCCTTTAAACATTATTAAAACAGTTAAAGTTATACCGAATATTAAATACAACCCTCGAGATCCCAGAGTCACTGGTCATGAGCATCTACATAAAATATACAACTCAAAAGAAAATAAATTCTATAATAGTAAGCACGAGAGAGAGAGAGCAGCACTGCGGATGCATGCAGCTACCTAACAAACCTCCAAGAAAGATATGGAACAGATAGACATCTCACCCTGCCCTAACACCTGGATCTGCACACAAGGTGTAGGGAGTAATGTGAGTAAACCAACTCAATAGTAATGAAAATGAATCGGGTCTGAGCAGCAAGAAACATATAAAACTAATTCATCAATTCACAATAAGCACAACCTTTCTTTCCAACATTGTATACGTTAAATCATCACGCTTAAAAGCCAATTTCAGTAAAAATCATTTGGAAATATACTTGCCAATAGTTTAAACATAACTTTTAAGAAGTTTAGTGTAAAAATGCTGAAATCATAAAAAGGCCCCTCGGGAAAAACATATTTCATAAGTTCAGAGTGAAAGTTGTAAAATCATAAATAGCCCCTTGGCCAAAAACATATATCATAATCAGCCCCTCGGGCATGCCTCACAGTCACTCATAATCAGCGCCTCGGGCATACCTCACAGTCACTCATAATCAGCCCCTCGGGCATACTTCAGAGTCACTCATAATCAGCCCGTCGGGCATACCTCATAGTCACTCAGTAGGTACCTGTGCTAACTGGGGGTGTGTACAGACTTTGGAGGGGTCCTTCAACCCAAGCGCTAATATCAAGCCACCTCGTGGCGTATCATATCCTTACAAATCAAGCCCTAAACCTCACTCAGTTAGAACCTCCCAAAAGCCCCTCGGGCATATCAGTAAAATGGGGTACTCGACCCAAAGCATAATTTTTAAATCTCAAAGTAGTGTAAATCAGGCTGAGTTTCAAAAAAAGTAAGCACAATGTGACTGAGTGAAATCATCAATAATCAGTGAGGAAATAGTAGTAAAAAGCCTCCAAGGGGTCTAAACAAGTCGGCACGAGGCCCCAAACATGGCTTATAGCCAAAATATAGCAATAGTCTTTAGAACACAGTTTAACATATGACTTAGAGTAAAATACGCAACTCAATAGTTTCCGCGGAGAGGACCAAGTCCAATCCAAAAATCGGTGCGCGCCACATACTCGTCATCCGACATGTGCGCAATTTTCAAAGCAGTGAGAAATATGATGTCCGGGTGTTTCATACCCTCAGGACAAGATTTATAACCATTACTTACCTCCACCAGGCCACAACACTAATCCAGATGTTCTTGCCTTTCAAATTGGCTCCCGATTGCTCTGAATCTAACCAAAACCAGTTTAACATCATAAATATATGCTAAAGGAACACAACCCAATCAAAAACTATCAATTTATACAAAAATCTCAAAATTCGTCCAAACCCGAGCCCTGAGCCCTGAGCGCACGTCTCGGAATCCGATAAAATTTACATCACAAGAACCCTTATCCTCCCACGAGTCCGTACATACCACGAACATCAAAATCGAACCACAATTGCCCACTAAAATTACCAAAAGAAATTTCCAAATCTTTCCTCCCATTTTTCCAAACTTTTTCTACTTTAATCCTTCAAATTACAAGCCTAATCCGAGAAAAATAGCATAGAAACGACTTTAATAATCCTGGAAATTACCTCCACTGAAGACCCTCGAATTCTCTCTTCAAATTTCCCTCAAATAAGCTCCAACCGCATGCAACAATGGTAGAATGACCAAAACTTCACGGAGGCTTTCTTTTTATACTGTTCTACCCAGCAAATCCGCACCTGCGGACCTTTCATCACACCTGTGGACCCAAACCTGCGGTCCCAGGTGCGCACCTGCGAAATCCCACTAACGGATCAATTCTCGCACCTGCGGTTTTACAGGCACGACCAACTCTTCGCACCTGCGGACTCCTCCTGCCTAGCCTCCCTTCGCACCTGCGCATGGATCTTCGCACCTGCGGCTACCCATCCGCAGGTGCAGCCAACACCAGAAACTTACACCAGCAGCCATTTGCTGCAATTTCCCAAGTTCAAAACTTCGCCAACCATCCAAAATCAACCCCGAGCCCCTCGGGGCCCTAACCAAACATACCAACACACCCCATAGCATTATTAAAACTTAGTCGAGCCTTCGAAACACCAAAAACAACATGAAAACACTAACATTACATCAAATTCAACCCTATGAACTTTGAAACTTCTAAATTTCGCCAACGACGCCGAAACCAACCAAAACACCTCCGATTGACCTAAAATTTTCCACACATATGCAAAATGACATTACAGACCTGTTCCAACTTCTGGAATTCCATTCCGACCCCGATAGCCTATTTTCCACTGCCGACCGGAAATCGCCAAAAACTAACTTTCACCGATTCAAGCCTAATTCTGCACCAGACATCAAAAATACATTCCGAACACAGTCCTGAGTCCCAAATCACCTAATGAAGCTAACCGAGCCATAAAATCCGCATTACAAGGTCGTTCACCAATAAGTCAACTCTCAGTTGACTTTTTCAATTATTAGGCTACTTTAAGAGACTAAGTGCCCCAATTCTCACGATGACCGCTATGAACCCGAACCAACCGACCCAACACACATAAGTGAAGCAGAAACAGGGGAAACGGGGCTAAAATCTCGGAATGACCGGCCGAGTCGTACAGTTCTTCACCAAGTATTTAATGTATTCCATAATTTTACCTTCATTTCTATCATTAAATTTGTGTTTCGGGTTGAAGAAAATGTTGGTTTTTGAAGAAAATTTCTAAAATGAAAAATCATGATTTGAGGGGTGAAATCATATCGGAATTTGATAATTTTTGTATGGTTGAACTCACATTGGAATGTGAATTCGAGTTTTGTAAAATTTGTCGGGTTCCGAGATGCAGGCCCGGGGGTCGACTTTTGAGTCGATTTTTAGATTTTTGTAAAGATCGAAGCTTTATTATCCGTAATAGTTCCTTATAAGTTTTATGTGTGTTTTGAAGTTATTCTAGTTGGTTTTGAGCCGTCCGGAGGCCTTTTCTAACCTTGTGTGGGGGAATTACCCCTTAGGATTTGAGTCTTCTATGTTGATTGTAGTCCGTGTACGCGAGGTGACGAGTGTGTGCTCGGACTTATTTGTAGAAGGTTGACCTTTTAGGATTCTTAGGTCCTTATATTCACCTTGTATGAAGATGTTCTTGATATGCTTGAGTTCTTATTTGCTAGTTTCACCTAAACATGCTTTGATTAGAGCTAATTGCTTTAGGATTCACCCTTACCGCCTACTTGAACCTGATTAGACTTAACCAAAGGTTTTACCTCTTCTATAGTCATGCTATATTTTCATAAACTGCCTATAATTAATTGAAATTCTTAGTATTATTGTATTGGTAAAAAAGAGCTTCACACGTGTAATAAATCTTGATAACTCAACAGTCTACGTAGAGCATTGAAGACACGACAATTGGACGGGACTCTATGAAGAGGTATGAGGCAAAGAGGTACGGCAAATCACACCCACGAGTTAATTAGCTACGGAAGTCTCAACCTGATTGAGAAGATGAAGAGACACAGTCAAAATGTATCTGGGCGGAACAAATGGCAAATTCAGAGATCTTCAATTAGTGATCCACATGTTACACAACATTCATGCAATAGTTACGATTACTCATTGTAACGTTACATTAATGTCATAATTAGTTATTAATGCTCAATCACTGAAAAGGGAAAACATTATATTAGGAAATTCCCTATATACGGGAGTAAATATAACCTGTAAGGGGCATCCGAACTACTATTGCAATACACTTTACTTTTCGTGCATCTCATTGATTTTTCTTTATTACTTACAATTATCAGTCTTGCCTTGGTTATCTGAAACCCGTGTTCATCCTAAAAATAGTTTTGGTCAAAGGATTTAATTCTTTAGTTAAACAAATTGGTTCCGTTACCGAGAATCTGATAATATTTGTTTGCTTTTAAAGTGATATCCTCTGAACTATGTCGAACTCCAACGACAACAACCAGCAGAGGAATAGAACCCCAGTTCCATAACCTTCAGGAACCCCACGTGGTTCAAGGAAGCAATCCCCAGAAAGATCCAATAACAACAACGATAATAATGATCAAACGGTAGAATAAGATCGGGTAAAGCAAATGATTGCAGAGTATGTGAACCAGGCCTTGCAAGAATTTGGGAGGGGATTACCAGTAGTGTCACCTGCACCACTGACACCACCCCCCAATAATACCATCACTGTGGAAAATCCCCCGTCTGGGTTGGCAAACTCAAGAAGGGGAGATACTCCCAATGAATCTCTTGAAGCGAGACCAGGTATGTCTAATAACTCTAAATTATAGACTTTATTACTAACTTTGCATAAACAGGTGAAGGAACAAAACGATCGAATCGAACAAATTCCCGGAGTACCACCTGTTATCAAAGGCATTACCATTGCTAGATATTGTCAACAACCTTGGAAACCAAGCGCAGCACCCGTACCTATTCCCAAGAAGTTTAAAATGCCTGACGTTCCTAAGTATGACGGGGCAACTGACCCACACGACCATATGACTGCTTTTACCACCGGAGTGAAGGGCAACGACTTAACAAAACAAGAAATTGAGTGGTCCTAGTTAAAAAGTTTTGAGAAACACTTACCAAAGGGGCGCTAACATGATATTCTCTTCTCCCTGAAAACTCTATTGATTCTTTTGCTGAGCTTGCAGATTCCTTCATAAAGGCACATTCTGGTGCAAAAAAAGTCGAGAAAAGGATGGAGGACATCTTTAAATTAAAACAAGGAGATACGGAACTACTTCGTGAATTTGTAGACAGGTTTCAACGAGAAAGAATGCAACTACCAAGGGTGCCTGATAATTGGGAAGCCATGGAATTTGCAAGTAATCTAAATGACAAAATCCCAGAAGCCACAAGGAGACTCAAAGAAAGCTTGAGAGAATTCCCAGCTACAACGTGGAATGATCTTTATAACAGGTACAGTACTAAACTTTGAATAGAAGAAGATACCATTGCTCGTTCGAAAGATGAAGATCATACCAGATCCAGACGTTCTGAATCAAATAGGAGATCAGGTAAAAACAGGTTCGATCCTTACTTGGGACCATCAGGACGTGAAACTCGTCCCAGGTTCGAAAACACCAGGCCAAATTATAGACCACCAAGCAGAGATGCGGGCTCGTCCTCATCTAGATCGAGAAAGGATCAAGATGAACGACCTAGAGGTAATGCACGAATTGGGGATCACACCTTCAATGTAAGTACCTCCAAACTAATTTCAGTATTAAGAAATATGGGTGATAAGGTTCGATGGCCCAAAGAAATGAGGTCAAACCCGAATAAGAGGAGCCCAGATTTCTGGTGTGAACTCCATAATGATCATGGACACAGAACTACAGATTGTAGAGTTTTGCAAGGTGAGGTAGAAAAATTACTGAAACAGGGCTATTTAATAGAATTGTTTAGTGAAAAAGGTAAAATGGCATACATGAAGAACATGTAGGAGCCCCCAAAACCTCCATCTCCAAAACAAACCGTCAACGTGATACATAGAGGTGAAGAAGTAAATGAAGTTTTCTGCAAAGCGGACACGAAGTTCACAAATACACAGGGAAAGCGGGTTCGTCATAATCTGGAAGCAAACGATATAACCTTTGATGATGCAGATATTGGCGGATTAATGCTTCCTCACAACGATGCTCCGGTAATATCCTTACTTATTCATGACACTAACGTAAAAAGAGTGTTGATTGATCCAGGTAGTTCAATCAATATCACTTTGCTAAGAGCGTGGAAGAAATGTTATTGAGGAATCAAGTAATCCCAAAGGCATGAGCCATATCGGGGTTTGATAACTCTACGGTTATAACAAAAGGGGAAATTGAACTTAGCACTTATGCTGAGGGAGTAATCAAAAATACCAGGTTCCAAGTCATCGATACTAACATGGCTTATAACATAATCTTGGGAAGGCCATGGATCCACGACATGAAGGCAATACCATCCACCTTGAGTCAGGTAATTAAATTACCCTCCGAATGGGGGATTCAGCAAATTAGAGGCGATCGGCAAACCGCGAGAAATATAAATTTCGTGGTACGCTACAACAAAAAAGTAGAGGTGGAAGAATCAAAAGATAAGGGAATCTCCCAAGTAGGTAACACCGCCCAAACAAGTGTGGAAGAAATTACTACCCAAATAGGTACAGAAGGTATTATTGCTGAAACATGTACGAAAATTCTCACGAGAAGGTGAATCAATTCACCACGGAAGATGCATTGGACCACACGGATGTAGATTCCAGATTGGACGTCATTCATGAACCAGAGGAAGTCGAGCACATCAAAACAACTACGGAAGAGCTCGAAGCTGTTCCATTGTTTGAANAGACCGGACGTCATTCATGAACCGGAGGAAGACGAGCACATCAAAACAACTACGGAAGAGCTCGAAGCTGTTCCATTGTTTGAACAAAAACCTGAACAAAAAGTGTATATCGGCACGAGGCTGAGCCCCGGTCGAAGAGGTAAGTTAATTGATTATTTAAAGGCTAACGCAGATTGCTTTGCGTGGTCCCACTCAGATATGGTAGGTATCCCACTAGAAGTGATGACTCATAAACTAAATGAAGATCCATCATTCGTACCTGTTAAGCAGAAGAAAAGAAAGCAAGGACAATTCAAGAACCAAGTGATTGACGAAGAGGTACAGAAACTCTTGAAAATTGGTTCGATACGAGAGGTACCGTACCCTAACTGGCTAGCTAACACTGTGGTAGTACCTAAAAAGAATGGCAAATGGAGAGTATGCGTAGATTATACTGACTTAAATAAAGCATGCCCCAAAGATTCATTCCCATTACCACATATAGATCAAATGATTGATGCCACCGCAAGTCATGAATTGTTAAGCTTTCTAGATGCGTATTCTGGTTATAATCAGATTAAAATGGATCCCTCAGACGAGGAAAAAACCCCCTTTATTACAAACATGGGGACTTATTGTTATAAAGTCATGCCTTTTGGCTTAAAAAACGCTGGAGCCACCTATCAAAGGCTAGTGAACAAGATGTTTCAGGAACGTCTGGGAAAAACGATGGAAGTTTACATCGATGACATGCTGGTAAAATCAACACGGGCAGAAGACCATTTCCAGCACCTCTCTATTACCTTTGACATTTTACGCAGGTATAATATGAAGCTGAATCCAGAAAAATGCGCTTTCAGCATAGAATCAGGTAAATTCTTGGGTTTCCTTGTATCAAACAGGGGAATAGAGGTAAATCCTGATCAAATTAAAGCTATAGAAGAAATACCTATGTACTTATAAACAAAAAAGAAGTGCAATGACTAACGGGAAGAATTGCAGCCTTAGGAAGATTTATTTCTAAATCTTGCGAGAAATGTTTTAAATTATTGCAGTTCTCAAAAAGCAAAATCGGTTCGAATGGACTGAAGAATGTCAACAGTCTCTCAAAGACCTAAAGGCTTATCTATCAAAACCTCTATTGCTGTCAAAGCCAAAGGAGGGGGAGAGGCTGTACGTTTACCTTGCCATCTCGGAAATTGTTGTAAGTGCAGTATTGGTAAGGGAGAATAAAGGTAAACAATATCCTTTTTACTATGTAAGCAAGACATTACTAGATGCTGAAACTAGATATCCACATCTAGTAAAGTTAGACTTAGCTCTAATCATGGCATCTAGAAAATGAAGGCCATACTTTCAATGTCATCCAATCACAGTTGTGACCTCGTATCCATTAAGAAACATACCGCATAAACAAGAACTATCACGAAGATTAGCCAAGTGGGCCATAGAATTAAGTGAGTATGAAATAACATATCAGCCTAGGACTGCAATCAAGTCTAACATCTTAGCTGATTTTGTCGCTGATTTTAGTAATAGCATTGTCCCCGAAGTGGAAAAGAGTTACAACTCTTTAACGGTGCTAATCCGGGTCTATGGACCCTATTTACCGATGGTTCTTCCAATATAAAAGGTACCGACTTAGGCATAATCTTAATGTCACCTACGTGTGAAAAGACACGACATGATATCAAATGTTATCGTATAACTAACAATAAAGCAGAGTAAGAAGCTGTCATTGCAGGACTAGAACTCGCACGAGAACTTTCAATCGAGCAAATCGTAATAAAAAATGACTCCAAACTGGTAGTAAATCGGATGCAGGGGACTTACATCGCTCGAGAGACTCGGATGCAACAATATCTGGAAAAGGCACGAGAGCTCGTGAGATAATTCAAAATAAGGAAGGTAATACAAATACCTAGAGAGGAAAATGCAGAAACAGATGCATTAGCTAACCTCGCAGCAGTCACAGAAGTAACAAACAAAGACAATGCAATTGTCGTTCATCTATTCAATTCAGCGATCGACGGGACAGAAACGAGGCAACTTTCAACAATTTAACCTGGGATTAGAGAAACAAAATCTTAAATTTTTTGCAGAATGGCACCGTACCTGAAGACAAGAAAATAACTCAACTACTTTGCCGCAAAGCTGCAGGGTACTGCCTCATTCCCAACTTATTATATCGCAAGATGTTCGGAGGGCCCCTAGCAAAATGCCTCGGACCTAACCAAAAGGAGTTTGTGATGAAAGAAGTTCACGAAGGACACTGTGGAAATCACTCAAGGGCGAGATCCTTGGTAAAAACCCTAATCAGAGCTGGATACTATTGGCCTAAAATGGAAGAAAAGGCCGAGAACTTCGTATCCAAATGCGACAGATTCCAAAGGTTTGCTAATAACATGCATCGACCAGTGGAATTATTGCATCCAATAATATCTCCATGGCCTTTCATGAAATGGGGTATGGACATAGTGGGACCTCTTCCCACAGCTAAAGGGCAGGTACGATTTTTACTCGTGCTAACCGACTATTTTACAAAATGGGTAGAGGCAGAAGCATTCAAACAGGTTCGAGAAAAGGAAGTTAAAAGCTTCTTATGGCGAAACATAATATTCCTCTTTGGGATACCAAAGGAGATCGTTTGTGATAATGGCACACAATTCATAGGCTCATAAATCACAGAATTCTTCGAAAGTTGGCAAATCAAACGGATCACTTCAACGCCATACCACCCCGTGGCTAATGGTCAAGCTGATTTAACGAATAAAGTCATCATCAACAATCTAAAGAAGTGGTTAGATAAAGCCAAAGGAAATTGGCCTGATGAGTTTTCAGCGGTACTATGGGCATACAGAACAACTTCAAAAACAGCTACGAGAGAAACTCTATTCGCACTTGTCTATGGTTCAGAAGCCTTAATACCTGTGGAGACTGGCGAACCAAGCATAAGTTTTACAACAACCACGGAGGTAGCAAACGACAACGAATTGAAGACCAATCTGGACATGCTCGAACCACGGAGGGAAGCAACACTAATATGGATGGCAGCTCAAAAACAAATCATAGAGCGTTATTACAACCATAAAGCTCATCTCAGATACTTCAAGATTGGGGACTCTGTCCTAAAAAAAGTCTTTCAATCAACAAAAGAAGCAGGCACAGGAAAGATAAGTCCAAACTGGGAAGGACCCTACAAAGTCCGAGGCATAACTGGGAAGGGCGCCTACGAGCTGGAAGCTATGGACGACAGAATCCTACCAACAAGTTGGAATGCCATCCACTTGAAGAAGTACTACTTCTAAGGAAAAGAAGTACCCCCAGTCAGGTATCACACGTTCGATTTTATTTTGAACATTTAACATTTTACTAACCTTTTTAGATGATAGGCTTCCCGGTCTAGGGTTACACTTTCTGATGGACGTTTTAAAGGGTTAAGCAATCATCATCTAAAAACTATATACCTTCGAGTCCCGTATATTTTTCCTTTTCAGGAAAAGGACCACAAGGAAGGAATAGTCAAGTGCTCGAGATTTCATTCTTCAAAGCTCAAACACTTGGGGGACTATACATTATGGAAGGCAAAGAAGAAGCAAAAAAGACTATTAAAAAGTCAGAGCTCGAACCTGAAGATCCATCTACCCAATAAGTCAAGTGATACGAGCAAAATCGAAAGAGCCAAAGACTCAAACACAAAGCCTAATCCAAAAAACCTTCGAACATGTTCAGGTTAAAAGGCAAAATATTAGCTACGAGGAAGAAATGTGCATCTTTGTACTTATTCAAAAGAAAGACTATTGTAACCAAAAACAGTTATGGATAAAAGGTCATCATCATTGTACCCATTCAAAACTGTTGTAACTAAAAACAGTTACGAAATCTTTGTACTCATATAGAAAACTGTTATCAAATAAAATAGTTACGGATAAAAGATCAAAATCCTTGTACTTGTTCAAAAAACTGTTATCAAATAAAACAGTTACAGATGTAAAAGCATTTCCCTCATGCTTATTGAAAACTGTTGTCAACAAAAATAGTTACGGCTGAAAACCCCAACTTGAATAAAAACTGTTACGAACGAAAAACAGTTGCTTTCTTTTATTAACTCGAAAAAACTGTTACATATGAAAAACAGTTACGAAATACAAGTGTATATAAAATATATTAAAAGAAAACAGTTGCAACATGAGTTTTAGACGATAATCAAACACATGTAAAATGTTTTGAAAGTCCAAACAGAAAACTTTCCTCAGAAACATTCTTACACATGTGAAAAATTCCTATCACTCTATTGCATTATTACACCTTTATGAAGTTGAGACGTCTTCTTCATTAAGTGTCGATCGAAAAGGGCCCTCTTTCAGAAATTATGCCTACTACAAAAGGCACACATTTTATATGACACCGTGCCTATTACGAAAATGTGCGAGTAATCGAAAGCATTCTATATGCAAAATTTAGAGGTAAAAGTAAAACCTCAAAAAATAAAGCATGCAAAAGACTTAAAGAGTGAAACAGAAACTCAACGGAAAACAAAAGACATACTTGCATTAATATATTAATATGGCTAAGTAAAAACTAAGTATTAACTTATACTTATCCATATAGAGTTTTTTATACATTAAGGTTCCCCTAAGTTGTCATTTGGGGACTTTAAGAGATCCAAATTTACCCCCGATGGGACTGGGGGTAACCACCAATTGAGACAAAGAAAGAAAAAAAAAGGGAGCAACCAACTTCTTAAACTTCATCATGAGGGGGGTTGACTTCACTGGCAGAAGGAGCAGGAGCGGCTTGGGACGAAGATACTTGAGCAGCAGGAACCTCACCTTCAGGTGAAGAGAGATTCTGACCTTGTTGAACCTTCTCAATGGACTCCTTGATTCTTGCAATTTCAGCATTAAGGCCGAAACCCTCTCGTCTCATTTCAGTCAATGTGTCGAGGCGAGAGTTCATGTATTCCCAACTAACATCGACGACTGTCCTATCTTCAAGAGCTTCGTAATACTTCTCCCATAGCACAACCTCAGCTCTTAGATCGTCCCTCTCGTCCACAACAACATCTTTCGAGACCCTTAAAGGAGCGAGAGACCTTTCCAGGAATTGGAATTTTTCTAAGGAGTTTCAGAGATCTTCCTGGGTTTGAGTAAGTGATTGCACAAGCTCGCCTGAATACTCCTCTTTTTGGTCCAGCAAGGCCTTCAAATTCCTGATTTCTTCAGAGGCACGAGACAACTGTTCCGCGAAAAAGGATTCAAGGGCATTCTTGTCTTTGCTCGCCTGATCAGAAGATGCTTTCTCCATGGCCAACTCTGCCGTCATGACTATCACTTGCTATTCCAAGGTATATTTTTCTTCTTCTATGGCCTCCATGTCGAGCCTTAAGCTTTCATATTGCTCCTTCCAGTTGTCTGCTTCAGCATGCCATTCCTTCTTTTCCTTCTCCGTGTTAGAAACCCTCTTCATAAGCTCCGTGCCTATAAGATTGATCTGCAAAAGAAATCCAATTATATATGGTAAATACACATACAAAAATTAATGAAAGAAAATACATTCTACCTTTAAAGAAGTATGCACGATCTCATTAGACCATGTAAGGGAACTGTGGCTATCCAGCTTAGCTCTCTCTGTCGGACCTATCAACGATTTCAACCACACATCAGGCTGGCCAGACTTTTTAAAGAGGCTACCCTCTGCCGGAACATCTATCATCACCTGACTCATCTCCTTGCTGGAAGACCCTACTTCTGAAATAGAAGGCGCAGAAGCAGAAACAGATGCATGAGCCATAAGAAAGGAAATGTGAGGAGCCGAAAAAGCCATGGGAGATGGAGCAAGAACATGAGCAGGAATAGACACAGGGGCAGGAGAAATAACTGGAACAGTGGAGGGGAGTTCTCTAAGAGAAGGAGAGAAAATAACCAGGGGAGCTTCATCAGCAACAGGACCAAAGCCATCCCGGAATAAATGATCAACATAATCACGCACGGGAGAGGGAGAAGCATCCTCAAGGGCAGGAAATTCAACTTCAGGTACGGAAGGATCAATAACAGGTGTAGACTCGTCGTCTGAGACCACCTTCCTTCTGTGTGACCTATGGATTAAAAAGCCCTCTTCTTCCTCCTTTTCTTCCGAGGTCCTTGACCCACCTTCTTTTCTCTTTGAAGAAGAAGAGCCTGAAATGATCTCCTGGTCCTGAGCCAGGGATAACTTGGGAACAGACGCGGATGTAGAAACTCCACGAGCAGGAAACCCTGTCAAAAGGAAAGGATTAAATAATGCTCAAAGGGAGAAACAAGTACAAACAAAAACTTCACTTACCATGAGTCTTAATTCTCCAACCAAACCTCTCAGAGAGGTACTTCCATAAACGTTCTTCCAATGGAGCGATTAACAAAAGCTTTTCTACCCAATCTCTGAAATCGAAGACATTCTCGACGGTTTCCATGATTGCTGCAAAAAGAAGAAACAACTACGGTGTTAGTAAAACATCTAAATAAAAAAGCAAGGAATGTGAGCTAAAATTTACTCAGGTGCACGATTCCACTTCTCAGGGAAGGGAATATTTTCTTCACCTACTAAGCCAACCGTAGGCACAACAACGTATCGAAAATACCAACCTCGATCCTTATCATCTTCAGAAGTCACTAACACCCTTTTACTCCTAGCAGCCAGGTTAAAAATTCCCTGATGGAACAACATTTGGGAATAGAGGTGAATAAGATGATGAAAGGTAAAGGGGATCAAAGCTAAGGTAGCCAAGTATCTAAAACATGTAACGACTCGCCATACAAGAGGACCGACTTGTCCCAAGTAAATTTTGAAAAATCGACAGAACTCGATGATAACCGGGTCAATGGGAGGCTTAAACCCTAATGTAAAGGGATATGTATAAACAAAAGAATTCCCAGTCTTGTAAGACGTTATTCTTTGATTACTGTTTGGAACGATTATAGGAAAATTGGAACTCCAATAACAGTCCCTGCGTATAAGAGGAATTAAACCTTCAGCGAGTTGGGTAGGGTACTTATCAGCACTGTTAAGAGACGACAATGAATAAAGCTGATCTCTAAGGGCCTGACTATCCGTAGCAAAGGTGAACTTCGCAGGTACTATTTTATCGACCCTCGATTCGCGTAAAGGTTCGTGATGTCCTCTACCTTTGGACGAAGATCTAGAAGCCCTAGCCCTCGGAGAAGTTAAAGACCTAGAAGAAGGAGGGGAAGTAATTTGAGAAGAGGAAGAACCCCTTGAAGGAGTAGAACCTAAACTCCTCAACCTGCCGCCTCTCCTACTCCGCGTTGGAGCAGAAGAGGGAGTCAAATCATCTACATTTATGGCTCTCTTAGATTGGTTTGAATAAGACATATCTATAAAGACAAGGAAAAAAGTTCTATACAAATAAAGTTTGAAATTTAGAAGTTTTTCGTGAAAGAAAAGAAAAGGGGTGTTTATACTCGAAGAAAACCGTCAAAAATGGGAAAAAACAATAATGTGAAAGCCATAATTGAAGATGTCACTTCGTGACTGATGCAGCCGCACAAAGCCCTAAAAGGCGCTGAACAATTGCAGAACCAACCCAGAAATGCCACGTGGCATAAGCATTAAACGGAAGTGACAAGCGACGCCTATGTTTAGAAAAATATGCAATGTTTCAAGTGAAGCGGCGGCAAAATATTCCCGCCATAAATGAGTATCCACTTACCAAATATTAAAAGATAAATATATGGTAAGTGGGACTATCTGTATTGGTAGAAATGAGCTTCACACGTGTAATAAATCTTGATGACTCAGCAGTCTACGTGGAGCAATAAAGACAAGACAACTGGACTGGACTCTATGAAGAGGTATGAGGCAAAGAGGTATGACAAATAACACTCACGGGTTAATTAGCTACGGAAGTCTCAACCTGATTGAGAAGATGAAGAGACACGGTCAAAATGTATCTGGGCGGAACAAAGGGCAGATTCAAAGATCTTCAATTAGTGATCCACACATTACACAACATTCACGCAACAATTACGGTTACTCATTGAAACGTTACATTAATGTCATAATTAGTCATTAATTCTCAATCACTGAAAAGGGTAGGCGTTATATTAGAAAATTCCCTATATAAGAGAGTAAAATATAACATGTAAGGGACATCCGAACTACTATTGCAATACACTTTACTTTTCGTGCATCTCATTGATTTTTCTTTATTACTTAAAATTATCAGTCTTGCCTTGGTTATCTGAAACCCGTGTTCATCCTAAAAATAGCTTTGGTCAAAGGATTTATGTCTTTGGTTAAACAATTATCTATCCTATAATTGTTTAGCGTTGATTGGAGTTACGAGTATCTTTTACTGCTTACCCTTAATTGAATTGTTGAATATCTCTCATAATTGCTCGACCTCATAAGGATTTTATATATCTTAGTCGACTTGTCCTTATTTGGAATTATTTGACTTGTGTGGGCTTCTATTTATTGGCTTGAACATTGAGGATTCGTTGCTATGTCTTATTTTTCCCTGGTTAAGTTGTTCTCGTTACACTTAGCATTCTTTACCGTGATTATCCCTTGTGAATTATGTTCTACTGTTTCTTTGTAAATTGAAGTTCTTTTATTGATTTATTTGTCGTACCTTGTATTGTTGTCATGGTTGCTTTGTATTTGATGTGGTGATGTACGAGTTTTCTGCCGTGCTATAATTGTTGCCCTTGTTTGTTGCGCTGCATATTTAAATTGGGACTATGGACGTATTCCGGGTGATCCCCATGTACTGCATATTTAAATTGGGACTACGGACGTATTCCGGGAGATTCCCTTCTACTGCATATTTAAATTGGTACTACAGACATATTTCGGGAGATCCCCCTGTACGACATATTTAAATTGGGACTACAGACGTATTCCGGGAGATCCCCCTATACTGCATATTTACTTTGGAACTACAAACGTATTCCGGGAGATCCCCCCAGTACTGCATATTATTTTGGGGCTACAGACGTATTTCGGAAGATCCTCTATATTATGTGATAAATTTGAAACTACGGGACGAGATCCTGGTAAATTTTATAAAAGAAACTATATTTGAAAGACATTTATTTGGAAAGTCCAATTGAAAAATATTTATCTTGAATAAAACTATGTTTGAAGGATATTTCTTTGGAAAAGTATATTTGAAAAGAGTTTATGTTGAAGAAAACTATGTTTGAAGGACATTTCTTTGGAAAAGTATATTTGAAAAGTGTTTATGTTGAAGACAACTATGTTTGAAGGACATTTTCTTTGGAAAAGTATATTTGAAAAGCATTTTTCTTGAAGAAAACTATGTTTGAGAGACATCTCTTGGGAAAGTATATTTCAAAATAATTTTCCATTTAAAAAGGATATTACCTTAAAGCTTTCAATATAAAAACTAGCGGGGGAAAGTTTACACTCGAAGATTTTGACAATTTTATAGGGATTTGTGGCTAAGTCATGTTGTGGAGACTAATGCAGTGCTGAGTTACTACTTGCCATTATTGTGTTGTGATTTGTGTACTTGGACTGTGTTCCCATCCATCCTTCGGTGTATTATTTTTGTGATTCATTGTTGTTTACTGTTTTTCCTTCCTTATTGTAGTCATTCTGTTGTTAGTCATATTGTGTAGATAATAGATAGAGGTTATGTTTTCGTTATTTCCTGTACTTATGCTTATTCAGTTTATTAGACCAGTGGGGTGGTCCTCGTCACTACTTCACTGAGGTTAGTCTTGATACTTACTGGGCATCGCTGTGGTATGTTCATACTACACTTCTGCACATTTTACTGCAGATCCAGGTATTGATCGTCAGTAGCTATGCGGATTCTTGCTGAGGAGACTCAAGGTAAACCTCTCATCGCGTTCGCATGCTTCAGAGTCACCTTCTTATTCTGTATTTATACTATTTTACTTAATTCCAAATAGTTGTATTTAGAAGTTGTGGTAAACTCTGTAGAGTTTATGACTTGTACTACCGGTTTTGGGGAAAATTGTAAATTCTATAAAGATTTCTATATCGAAACTGTTAGGTTTCCATTATTATTATTGTTGTTATTAAATAAGTGTTAGGCTTACCTAGTCCCTAAGACTAGGTGCCATCACGAAACCCAACGGAGGAAAAAATTGGGTCGTGACAAGTTGGTATTAGAGCTCTAGGTTCATAGGTGTTACGAGTCATACGAGAGTTTAGTAGAGTCATGCGGATCGGTACGGAGGCGTCTGTACTTATCTTTGAGAGGCTATCAAACTATTAGGACAATTCCATTTCCTTCATTCCTATCGTGCGAGTTCATTGATCTTGAAGTTGAAATTTATCATTCCATTCTCTCACAGATGGTGAGGACACGAGCCGCGGTTCTTGATGATGTTACCCCCGAGACAGATGTCGCTAGGGGCAGAGGCAGAGGTCGACGAGGAGCACGTGCTGCAGTTAAGACACCAACCAGAGCAGCCGTTGAGGAGCCGCCAACAGTTCCAGTTGAGGGGCAGGCACAAGAGGTGCCTGTTGTTACCCCCAGACTTCAGGAGAATTTAGCATAGTTCCTAAGCGTATTTGGTACATTGGATCAGACAGGGTTATTTCAGGTTGCACCAGTTACTTGACCGACCGGGGGAGGATCCCAGACTTCCACCGTCCACACTCCAGAGCAACGAGTTCACATTGGTCAGGTTTCAGGTTTCATGGAGACACAAGTTGTGGTTCCAGTTCAGCTCATAGTCAGAGCAGCAACATCTGAGGGAGAGCAGCTTAGATTTACAAGGTTCAAGAGATATAACCCTCCTATATTCACCGGATTGGCTTCAGAGAGTGCACAGGGTTTTCTGGAGGTGTGCCATAACATCCTCTGCACTTTGGATATTGTTGAAACGAGTGGGGTTGCTTTTACTACGTTCCAACTGAAGGGAGCGACTTATCAGTGGTGGCGGGCATATGAGTTGGGTAGCCTGGCCGAGTCAGTTTCAATTATGTGGAGTCAATTTTCAGAGATGTTATTGAGAGAGTTTGTACCCCAGTCCCTTCGGGATGCATGGCGTGTGGAGTTTGAGTAGTTTCGCCAGGGCACTATGTCAATATTAGATTATGCGATCAGATTCACTGATTTGGCCAGGCATGCACCTACCTTAGTCGCTATAGTTACGGGGCGAGTCCGTAGATTCATTAAAGGGCTCAGGCATGACATTCGGTTAAGCGTGGCTCGAGAGTTGGAGTCATATGTTTCGTTTCAGCAGGTGGTAGAGATCGCTCGCCGGTTAGAGGGCATGTGTGACCGGGAGCGAGAGGAAATACGAGATTTGGAGAGAGAGTACAAGGAGAAGAGGAGTCCTCATAGACTAGAGAGAGCCGTTGGTCCTTATTTTGGAGGCAGGGTGCGTCTTACTAGAGGTTTTGTGGGTCATCCAGTTCAGTTTGCATTACCGGCTTTGCATGGGGTTTCAGGTACGCATGGGTCTCGAAGTACTCGTGTTGCACAGTTTCCACAGCCATGCCAGCAGAGAGGTTGTTTTGAGTGTGGAGATACTAATCACAGAGTGAGAGATTGTCCTAGGATTCAGGCAGATGTGTCACAATAGGGCATTCAGGTGAGTAGAGGGCGCCCAAGAGGGGGAGTCCCGGCCCGTTGATGTGTTTCATATAGTAGGATGGAGGCCGTTGTGCCAGATGTTATCGTACATGTATGTTTTGATTTGTTACAGAGGGGCACCATTTGTATTTCATTATAGCTCTGCTAGTCGGGACGAGTTACCTCATTTGTGGCTTAGTTTATGAGTGAGTTTCATGCTTTGCACTCTATTTTCATGTTTGCTCCTGTTGGGAGATTCTGTGAGTGGTAACCCATGTCTATCGTTTGTTTCTATTCATTATTGAGAGATATGAGACTAGTAGTAAATTCCTGTTGTCCAGTACGGTAGGCTTGATGTGATTTCCTTAGTATAGTGGTTACGAGCTGTGATTCTTATGCTCCACCGGTGTGGGAGCCAACACATGTTGTAATTTTGTTAAAGGAAGTGATCTAGTGAAAAGTTCCAGTTGGTGGAATATATATCCTATTTTTGATTTAGAGTTGAGGGCGAGACCCTCGTGATCTCTTGTGGTTCGATATGTTTGAACCCGGCTGGGTACCGCAGTGGAAATCATACCAGGATGGGATCCTTGTGATTTGTTCATGTGCTTTAAGTCTTTCCTTGTTATATTGTTTTGTAGGTTAGCATTGATAGATAGTTGTGCCTGTCGGTCTTGTGTGATAGTTTCCTTATGTGTTCCTCTTTTCATATTCAGTCATTTTCGTTCTGTGCTCCTTGAGTTTTAGCTTGTAGGGTGTGTGCCCCATGGTGTTAGTTGTGGCTTGATGATTCGGGTGTCAAAGTATGAGGTCCTAGTGTTTCTTGCATTATTATCAGTGTGATGGAGGTTTAAAACAAAGTTCTATCGGATATGAGGCTAATTGCCGGTGCTGAGTTGATTTCGGGAAGCTATTGTGATTAGAAGTTTTATTAAAGACCTATATATGGTGTGTTATGTTGTGTGGTCGTACCTTGTGGGTGTAGGAATGAGTTGATGTAGCTGGTTGAGGCTGATACCGGATATGGATTTAGAATCGGGTTTTGTGGAAATGAAGAGAAGGTGAGAATTTGGGGTCTGAGGCTTATCGGTGTTAGTAGAAAGGCTAAATCACAGTTGATATGGTGTCTTATGTAGATTGGGGTGATGTGGGATCACCCGCAGATGTATTTTGGAAGTGTGCATTCAGTGATTTGAAGACTTCGAGGCGAATCTTGGCACGTTCGAGGACGAACATTTATTTTAAGAGGGGGAGAATGTAACGATCGACCGGTCCTTGTGAGAATTTAAGCTACGTTCGATTGCATAAGGTCTTGAATATCTCCACATTGTGTATATCGACCTACGTGCATGGTTGGATTCAGTTACCGGATGATTCAAAGTCGAATTGGAAGAAGGATTTTAGTTTTGGAAGCTTAAGCGGTGAAATTTGACTGGAATTTGACTTTTTATGTAAACGACTCCGGAATAAGTTTTGGATAATGTCAACAGTTACATATGGTGATTTTGAGCTTAGGCGTGTTTCCGGATTTGGTCTTGGAGGTCCATAGAGTAATTTGAGGCAATTCGGCGAAAGTTGGAAAATTTGATGTTTGGAAAATGGAGTAGTTAGACCACAGTTGAATTTTTAGGATATCGGGGGCGGAATGCGATTCCGAGAGTTGGATGAGCTCCGCTATGTGAATTGGGACTTGTCTGCAAAATTTGGCGTCATTCCAGGTTGAATTGATAGGTTTCGGCACGAGTTTAGAAGTTTAATGAATTGAAAGTGCATAAGCTCGATTCATTGTGTGATTCATAGCTTTGTCCTTTTTTGATGTGATTTGACACCTCGAGCGGGTTCGTGATAGAGTATGGAACTTGTTGGTATGCTTGGACGGGGTCCCGAGGGCCTCGGGTGTGTTTCGGATGAGTTGCAGATGAATTCCATGGTTTTGGGGAAGGCTGACTTCTGGTGTAATCGCACGTGCGGTGGAGGAGGCGCAGGTGCGAGAAAGGGTGCTCTGGGAAGTCCCCACAGATGCGGAGAAATGGTCACAGGTGCGGTTCCTGGGGTGCAGATGCGGTCCTGGCCTTTAAGTGAAAAGTCGCAGGTGCGGTTAGGTGGACTGCTGATGCGAGACTAAATTGCATAGTTTAACATGGGAAATACCTTACATTTGATGCGCTTTAATGATAAAATTACACTTATTATGTGCTTAATGGAGTTATTTCATGTGTAGGTGAAGCGAAGATGGAAACGGGGCTAAAAGGATGCAAATACGTCGAAAAATACGCGAAAAGAGGCACCCNATAGTTTAACATGGGATATACCTTACATTTGATGCGCTTTAATGATAAAATTACACTTATTATGTGCTTAATGGAGTTATTTCATGTGTAGGTGAAGCGAAGATGGAAACGGGGCTAAAAGGATGCAAATACGTCGAAAAATACGCGAAAAGAGGCACCCAGGTGAGAGCCGGGCGACAGAGCCAAACAACCTGCCCTACCCTGGCGTTAGCCAGGCGTTAGGGCTGAAACGCCAGCTCTACCCTGGCGTTAGCCACGCGTTAGGGCTGAAACGCCAGCCCTACCCTGGCATTAGGGCTGAAACGCCAGCCCTTGCCTGGCGTTAGCCAGGCGTTAGCCACCAAATGCCAGGTCCCCAGTTTCGCCCAAGTCCGAGTTTGACGAGTTAAATGTTTTCCGGTTGAAATAGGAGTCTCCTAGACGGTTAGGGTTCACCCTAAACCTATAAATAGACTCCTAAAACACAATTAGAGGAGGAATTTCGTGGATTAACAGTAGACAACAAGAAAATTCCATTGAAGAGCAAGAACATCGATTTCTACATATATTAATTCTTATTTTATATTTCCATTATGCAATTTCTTGTAGTTTTTTTTAGTTTAAACATGAGT
>MDKI01045977.1:0-39194 GCA_005239505.1 Nicotiana paniculata | reverse complement strand
GTACAAATTGATGTTTTTCCTTCGATTCACTCTAAACTCGAATCTCTGTGTATCCCTGTGAATATCTCCTGTAGTTGTGTTTTCGGAGTCTATTTATAGGTTTAGGGTGAACCCTAACCGTGTAGGAGACTTCTATTTCAATTAGAAGACACTTAAACCCGTCAAAATTTGATTTCTGGCCGACTGGGGGACCCTGGCGTTTGGACCAAAACGCCTGGCTAACGCCAGGCTAGGGTTGGCGTTTCAGCCCAAACGCCTGGCTAACGCCAGGCAGGGTCAGTGTGTTTGGCTCTGTCGCCCGGCTATCGCCCGGGTGTCTCCTTTCGCGTATCTTTCGACGTATTTGCATCCTTTTAGCTCCGTTTCCATCTCCACTTCACCTACACATGAAATAAACTCCATTAAGCACATAACAAGTGTAATTTTATCATTAATGCAATGTAAGGTATATCACATGTTAAACTATGCATTTTAGTCTCGCATCAACCACCCCAAAATTTCACCCTTTCTTCCCCTCAACCTCCTCTCTATGAATCCAAACCCCAAATCCTTTAAATCCTTCTCAATCCCCGTAAATCTAAGCCTAACCGAAATCCTAGGCGCTGCTCACCACCCCAAACTCCAAAAATTTTACACCACCGGTCCTCTCACTCTCCTCTTCTCTGTTCCATGCTCCAAAACCTTCAAAACCCCTCCAAAATCCGGCCCAATTTCGGCCGAATTTCGGCCACCTACCTCCTGCCGCTACTGAGCCTCTTTTCTAGCATGAACACGACCTCGTGGTCTCTCTTTTTCTTTCCCACATTGATGGAATAAACTTTGTTTTGCCAAAGTTTGTATTTTTTGGCATTTGACATCGAGAAAAAGAGGTGTGGAGATCGATTCGCCGTCTAGTCGTGTTGTACTACTGGTTTGAAACCCGAGCGTTTAGGTAAAATCCTAATCCCTTGTTCATCAATTTTATGTCTTTCTTTGTTGAATGATTTTGAGATTGTTTTTATTTGTTTAGTTTAATTTCTGTTTTTTCTTCTTCTTCTTAATTAGTGATTTTAGTCGTCGTTTGTTGATTTTGAATAATTATGTTTTTCGTTCTTTTAGTTCTTTGTTTCGATCGGATATCCCTTGTTTCGTTCTTTTAGTTCTTTAACTTTTATTGTAAAATGACTTGCATCTACAATCCATTTGCATTGACATTAATCAAATCAATTGCAGAAAAGTTAATACATAGGTCATTCTTGTCACGACCCAATTTTTCCTCTGTTGGGTATCGTAATGGCACCTAGTATTAGGGACTAGGTAAGCCTAACATTTACTGAATAACAACAATAATAAAGGAAATCTAACAGTCTTGATGTAGAAATCTTTATAGAATTTACAATTTCCCAAAATCGGTAGTACAAGTCATAAGCTTTATAGAGTTTGCTACAACTTCTAAATAAAACTGTTTGGCAATGAGTAAAAACAATTTGAATAAAAAGTAAGAAGGTGACTTCGAAGCCTACGAATGCAGCAACATGTTTACCTTGAGTTTCCTCAGCAAGGATCCACACAGCTACTAACGATCAATGCCTGGATCTGCACAAAATGTGCAGAAGTGTAGTATGAGCACACCTCAACGGTGCCCAGTAAGTATCAAGACTAACCTCGGTGAAGTAGTGACGAGGACTAGTCCAGACACCCACTGGTCAAATAAACTGAACAAGCATAAGTATAGAAATGACAGAACATGACATATATCTAAAGACTACACGATATGGCTAACAACATAGTAACTGCAACAAGGAAGGACAACAACAAGTAATAGCGGAACACCATAATAAGACACAAAAGAATAAACGAAAACACAGCCCAAATTAGAAAATCGCAATACAGTAAAGGCAAGTAGTAACTCAGCAACTACAATAGTTTTCATTTCAGGTCTTAGCCAAGAAATCCTAATAAATTAGTCAAATCCTGCAAGTGTAAACTTTCACCCATAAGTTTTTAAATTGAGATCTTTAGAATAAAATCCTTTCCAATAAGAAATTATTTTTGAAATATACTTCCTTCAAATAAATATCCTTCAAACATAGTTTTTTCAAGATAAATACTTTTCAGATATAAGCTTCTCAAATAAATATCCTTCAAACATAGCTCTTTCAAGATCAATACTTTTCAAATATAAGCTTTTCCAATAAATATCCTTCAAACATAGTTCTTTCAAGATCAATACTTTCCAAATATAAGCTTTTCAAATAAATATCCTTCAAACATAGTTCTTTCAAGATCAATACTTTTCAAATATAAGCTTTTCAAATAAATATTCTTCGAGTATAAGTCACCATGTGACACATAAGCATAGAAGATTAGCAGCTCCGAACACAGATATAACAACAGGAAAAATATACCGGGATACCGTCTCTTAGTCCCAAATTATCTATGCAATACAAGAGAATCTCCCAGAATACGTCTGTAGTCCCAAAATAAATCTGCAGTACAAGGGGATCTCTCGGAATACGTCTGTAGTCCCAAAATAAATATGCAATGTTGGGGGATCTCCCGGAATATCGTTCTATAGTACCAAAGTAAATATGCAGTGCTGGGGGATCTCCCGGAATACATCCGTTGTTCCAAAGTAAATATGCAGTACTGGGGGATATCCCGTAATACGTCCATAGTCCCATTGTAAATATGCAGCGCAACCAACAGAGCCAATAGTTATAGCACGACAGAAACCTCGTACCTCACCACCACAAGTACAAAAGCAATAATGATAGTAATACAAAGTATGGCGAATAAATCAATACAAGAACTTTACATCACAAAGAAACGGTAGAACTCATTCACAAGGAATAACCACGGTAAAGAATGCTAGCATAAAGAGAACAACTTAATCAGGGGAAAAAAATGTAGCAATGAATCCATAATATTCAAGTCAACAATAAGAAGCCAACACGACTCAATTAGTTCCAAATAAAGGCAAGTCAACGAAGATATAGGTTATCTAAACTCTTTTTGAGGTTGAACGATTATGAAGGATATTCAACAATTCAAGTAGGGATAAGCAGCAGAAGATAATCATAAATCCAATTAAGACTAAACAAATATAGGACGAGATAATAACAATTTCAATTAAAGATAAGCAGTTATGACAATATAGCATGACGATAGAAGAGGTAAATTTTTTAGTTAAGTCTTATAGACAGTAAGAGTGAATCCTAAAGCAAATAGACAGTAAGAGTGAATCCTAAGGGTCAAATAGATAGTAAGAGTGAATCCTAAAGCAATTATCTCTAATCAAAGCATGTAGATGTGAAACTAGAAAATAAGAACTCAAACGTATCAAGAACAACTTCATACACGATGAATATAAGGACCTAAGAACCCTAAAAGGACAACATCCCACATATAACTCCGAGCACGCACTCATCACCTCGCGTACACGGACTATAATCAACATAGAAGACTCAAATCCTAAAGGGTAGTTCCCCCCTCCCCCCCACACAAGGTTAGGCAAGATACTTACCTCAAAGACGACAACCCGGTACTCAAAAATGAACTCCTCGGGTAAAAAGACCTCCGTACGTCTCAAATCCAACTAAAATAACTTCAAAGCACACATAAAACTTATAAGAAACTATTCCAGATCATAAAGTCTAAATCTTTAACAAAATCCAAAAATCGGTCCAAAAGTCGACCCTTGGGCCCGCACTTCAGAATCCGACAAATTTAACAAAATTCAAATACCCATTCCAATATGAGTTCAACCATATAAAAATTATCAAATTCCGATACCATTTTCTCCTTCAAATCATGATTTTTTATTTTAAAATTTTGTTTCAAAAACCAACATTTTTCCTCAACCCAAAACACAATTTTAATGACAAAATTAAAGATAAATTCATGGAACACATTAAATACTAGGTGAAGAACACATACCCAATCTGATTGCTTGAAAAACCCACCAAGAATCACTCAAAACCGAGTTCTGCAAGTCAAGACATGGAGAAAATGGAAAACCCTTGAATATAAACTCTCTGCCCAGGCGTGACCGCACCTGCAACGAAAATAGCCGCTTCCGCGCAAATGCAGGTGTGCATGACCAACCGCACATGCGCTCCCTCTCACTCATGCGCCCAAGGATCCACTTCTGCCCGCATGTGTGTACCATTTCTCCGCATCTGTGGAGACTGCCCAGTCCAGCTCCTCTCGCACCTGCACCTGCGCCTCATTCTTCGCACCTGCGACAATCGCACCTGCGCCCAAGGTCTGCAGGTGCAATTACACCAGAACTCAGACCTCCCCCAAAACAATGGAAATCATCTTCAACCCGTCTGAAACACACCCGGGGCCCTCGGGACCCTGTCCAAGCATACCAACAAGTTCTATATCCTAACACGGACCCGCTTGAGGTCTCAAATAACATCAAACTACGACGAAACTACGCGCTAATGAGCTTTTAAATCTTCCAACTTCTAAAACTCGTGCCGAAACCTATCAAATTCAACCCAGAATGACGCCAAATTTAGAAGAAAAGTCCCAATTGACATAACGGAGCTGTTCCAACTCTCGGAATCGCATTCCGACCCCGGTATTACCAAAGTCAACCATTGGTCAAACCTTTCCACTTTCCAACTTCAACTTTCACCGAAATGCCTCAAATTACTCTACAGACCTCCAATCCAATTATGGACGCACGCCTAAGTCCAAGTTCACCATATGAAGCTGCCTAAATAATCCAATACTCATTCAGGATCCGTTTACACAAAAAGTCAAATTTCGATCAAATTCTCACCGCTTAAGCTTCTAAAACTAGAAATCCTTCTTCCAATTCGACTCTGAATTATCCGATAATTTAATCCAACCATGATCGCAGGTCAATAACATAATGTGAAGATTCTCAAGGCCTTATGCCATCGAACAGAGCTTAAATTCTCAAAATGACCGGTCGGGTCGTTACATTCTCCCCCTATAAAAATAATGTTCGTCCTCGAACGTGCCCAATTTTGCCTCGAACTCATCAAATCATCGAATGCATACTTCCTACATACACCCGCGGGTGATCCCACATCACCTTATTCTACATAAGCCTGACGACACCATCTTCACTGCAATTTTTATCTTTCTACCAACACCGATAAGCCTTATAACCAAAATTCTCACCTTCCATTCATTTTCAAAAGACCCGATTCGAAATCCATAACCAGTATCGGTCTCAAACAGATGCATCAACTCATGCCTACACCCACAAGGTACGACTACACAATATAACACACCACACATAGGCTTATAATAACACTTCTGATCACAATAGCTGCCCAAAATCAACCCAGCACTGGAAATTAGCCTCATATCTGATAGAACTCTATTTGAAAACTCCATAATACTGATAATGATGCAAACACACGAAGACCTCAAAATTAGACACCTGAATCACCAAGCCATAAGTAACACCACCGGTCACATACCCCGCAAGCTAAAACTCAAGAAGCACAGAACGAAAATGACTGAATATGAAAAGAGAAACACATAAGGGAACTACCAAACAAGCCCGACAGACACAACTCTCTATCAATACTAACCTAAAAAACAATATAACAAGGAAAGAATTAAAGTATATGAACAAATCATGAGGATCCCATCCTGATATAACTCCCACTGCGTTACTCAGCTCGGTTCAAACATATCGAATCACAAGAGATCACGAGGTTCTCGCCCTCCACTCTAAATAACATATCGAATATATATCATACAAATTGAATCTTCCACTAACTCAGCTCTGCCAATAAATCACAACACTCACTGAACTCTCACCCCGGTAGAGTATCAAATCACAGCTCGTAACCAAAATACTTAGGAAAAATCACATCAAGCCTACCATGATGAACAACAAGGACTCACTTCTAGTCTCATCACTCTCAATGATGAATAAAAACAACGATAGACACGGGCTACCACTCATAGAATATCCCCACAGGAGCAACCACGAAAATAGAGTGCAAAGCATGAAACTCACTCATAAATGAGGCAACAAATAAGGAACTTGCCTCGACCAGCAGAACTATCGTGAAATGCAAATGGTGACCCTATGTAACAGATCAAAACATACCTGTATGATAATAAATGGCACAACGGCCTCCATCCTAATATATGAAACACATCAATGGGTCGGGCCTCCCCCTCTTGAGCGCCCCATACTCGCCTGAATACCCCACTGTAACACATCTGCCCGGGGCCTGAGACAATATCTCACCATGTAGTTGATATCTCCACACTCAAAACAACTTCTCTGATGACGTGGCGGTGGAAACTGAGCAACACGAGTACTCTGAGACCCATGAGCACCTGAAATACTGCGCGAAGCCGCAAGTGTAACTGAACTGGCTGACCCACAAAACTTCTATCATGTCGTACCCTGCCTCCAAAATAAGGACCAGCAGATCTCTCCGGTCTACAAGGCCCCCTCGCCTCTCTGTACTCTCTCTCCTGATCTCATCTGTTCTCTCACTCCCGATCCCACATGCCCTCTAGCCGGTGAGTGATCCCTACCACCTGTTGGAACGAAACATATGAATCCAAAT
The DNA here is from genome assembly GCA_005239505.1 of Nicotiana paniculata. Taxonomy (NCBI): domain Eukaryota; kingdom Viridiplantae; phylum Streptophyta; class Magnoliopsida; order Solanales; family Solanaceae; genus Nicotiana; species Nicotiana paniculata. The sequence goes on along the minus strand of MDKI01045977.1, from coordinate 32,634 downwards.
TTCGAGCCATGCTGAACCGAATATCATGCATGAGCCCCTCAATGAATGTACGGACTCACCCTCTAACTGTAGTGTCCATGGCAGTTTCATGTATGGTCAAATCATTGAATTTGACGGCATACTCTAATACTGACATAGTGCCCTGACGCAACTGTTCAAACTCCGCGCGCCATGCATCCCGAAGGGACTGAGGTACGAACTTTCCAAAAACATCTCTGAAAACTGAACCCATGTAAGTGAAACTGCATCGGCCGGGCTACCCAACACATATGCCCGCCACCACTGATAAGCCGCTCCCTTAACGTAGTAAAAGCAATCACACTCATCTCAACAATATACATAGTGCGGAGGATGCTATGGAACTCCTCCAGAAAAACCATGTGCACTCTCTGAAGCCAAACCATTGAATGTAGGAGGGTTATATATCTTGAATCTTGCAAATCTAAGTTGCCCTGCCTCGGATGCTGCTGCTCTGACCATGAGCTGAATTGGAACCACAGGCTGTGTCACCATGACACCTGGAACCTGACCAACGTGAACTCACTGCTCTGGAGTGTGGGCGACGGGAGTCTGGGCTCCTCCCCCCGTCTGTGAAGTAATTGGTGCAACCAGAAATAACCCCGTCTGAGCCAATGTACCAAACATGCTCAGGAACTGTACTAAAATCTCCTGAAGCCCGGGGGTAATAGAAGGCGCCTCTGGTACCTGCCCCCAACTGGAACTACTGGCGACTCCCCAACTCCTGCTCTGATAGGTGCCCTAGCTGAGGCACGTGCTCCTCGTCGGCCTCTGCCTCTGACCCTAGCACATCTGCTCCGGGGGTAACATCATCAGAAACCGCAGCTCGTGTCGTCACCATTTGTGAGATAATGGAATGATAAATTTCAAACTTCAAGATCAATGAACTCGCACGATAGGAATGAAGGAAGTGAAATTGTCCTAACAGTTTCATAGCCTTTCGAAGATAAGTACAGAGGACTCTGTACCGATCCACAAGACTATACTAAACTCGCTTATGACTTGTAGCACCTATGAACCTAGAGCTCTAGTACCAACTTGTCACGACCCAATTTCCCCTCCGTTGGGTAGAGTGATGACACATAGTCTTAGGGACTAGGTAAGCCTAATATTTATTGAATAACAACAATAATAAAGGAAATCTAACAGTCTTGATGTAGAAATCTTTATAGAATTTACAAATTTTCAAAAATCGGTAGTACAAGTCATAAGCACTACAGAGTTTGCTACAAATTCTAAATACAAGTGTTCGAAAATGAGTAAAAATAGTTTTAATACAAAGTAAGAAGGTGAATCTGAAGCCTGCGAACGCAGCGGCAGTTTTACCTTGAGTCTCCTCATCAAGGATCCGCATAGCTACTAACGATCAATACCTGGATCTGCATAAAATATGCAGAAATGTAGTATGAGCACACCACGACGATGCCCAGAAAGTATCAAGACTAACCTCGGTGAATTAGTGACAAGGACTAGTCAAGACACCCACTGGACAAATAAACTGAACAAGCATAAGTATAGGAATGACAGAACATGATATCTATCTAAAGACTATGCGATATGGATAACAACACAGCAACTGCAATAACGAAGGAAAACAACAAGTAATAGCGGAACACCATAATAAGACACAAAAGAATAAACGGAAACACAGCCCAAATCCGAAAATCGCAATACAGTAAAGGCAAGTAGTAACTCAGCAACTACAATAGTTTTCACTTCAGGTCTTAGCCAACAAGCCCCAATAAATTAGTCAAATCCTGCAAGTGTAAACTTTCACCTGTAAGTTTTTAAATTGAGGTCTTTAGAATAAAATCCTTTCCAATAAGAAATTCTTTTTGAAATATACTTTTTCAAATAAATATCCTTCAAACATAGTTATTTCAAGATAAATACTTTTCAGATATAAGCTTCTCAAATAAATATACTTCAAACATAATTCTTTCAAGATCAATACTTTTCAAATAAATATCCTTCAAACAGAGTTCTTTCAAGATCAATACTTTTCAAATATAAGCTTTTCAAATAAATATCCTTCAAACATAGTTCTTTCAAGATCAATACTTTTCAAATATAAGCTATTCAAATAAATATCCTTCGAGTATAAGTCATCATGTGAAACCTAAGCATAGAAGATTAGCAGCTCCGAACACAGATATAACAACAGGAAAAATATACCGGGATGCCGTCCCCTAGTCCCGAATTATCTATGTAGTACAGGAGAATCTCCCAGAATACGTCCGTAGTCCCAAAGTAAATATGCAGTACAGAGGGATCTCCCGGAATACGTCTGTAGTCCCAAATAAATATGCAGTGCTGGGGGATCTCCTGGAATACGTCCGTAGTCCCAAAGTAAATATGCAGTACAGGGGGATCCCCCAGAATATCGTTCCGTAGTCCCAAAGTAAATATGTAGTGCTGAATGATCTCCCAGAATACGTCTGTAGTCCCAAAATAAATATGTAGCGCAACCAACAGAGACAATAGTTATTGCACGATAGAAACCTCGTACCTCACCACCACAAGTACAATAGCAACAATATTAATACAAAGTATGGCGAGTAAATCAATACAAGAACTTTACATCACAAAGAAACGGTAGAACTCATTCGCAAGGAATAAACACGGTAAAGAATGCTAGGCATAAAGAGAACAACTTAACTAGGGAAAACAAAAAAGTAGCAACGAATCCACAATATTCAAGTCAACAATAAGAAGCCAACACGACTCAATTAGTTCCAAATAAAGGCAAGTCAACTAATATATAGGTTATCTAAACTCTTTTTGAGGTTGAGCGATTACGAAGGATATTCGAAAATTCAAGTAAGGATAAGAAGCAGAAGATAATCATAACTCCAATTAAGACTAAATAATTATAGGATCCATAATAATAATTTCAACTAAAAATAAGCAGTTATGACAATATAGCATGACGATAGAAGAGGTAAAATCTTTAGTTAAGTCATATAAGGGTCAAATAGAGAGTAAGAGTGAATCCTAAAGCAATTATCTCTAATCAAAGCATGTAGAGGTGAAACTAGCAAATAAGAACTCAAATGTATCAAGAACAACTTCATACACAGTGAATATAAGGACCTAAGAGTCCTAAAAGGACAACTTCCCACAAATAAGTCCGAGCACACACTCGTCACCTCGAGACACGGACTACAATCAATATAGAAGACTCAAATCCTAAGGGGTAGTTCCCCACACAAGGTTAGGCAAGATACTTACCACAAAGACGATAACCCGGTACTCAAAAATGAACTCCTCGGGTGAAAAGATCTCCGGACGGATCAAATCCAACTAAAATAACTTCAAAGCACACATAAAACTTATAAGAAATTATTCCGGATCATAAAGTCTAAATCTTTAACAAAATCTAAAAATTGTCCAAAAATCGACTCCCGGGCCCGCACTTCAGAACCCAACAAATCATGATTTTTTATTTTAGAAATTTTTTTCAAAAAAAAACATTTTTCCTCAACCCAAAACACAATTTTAATGATAAAATTGAAGATAAATTGATGGAATACATTAAATACTAGGTGAAGAACACTTACCCAATCTGATTGCTTGAAAAACCCACCAAGAATCGCTCAAATCGAGTTCTGCAAGTCAATATATGGAGAAAATGACAAACCCTCGAATATAAACTCTCTGCCCAGGCGTGACCGCACATGCGACGAAAATAGCCGCTTCTGCGCAACCGCAGGTGCGCATGACCAACCGCACATGTGTTCCGTCTCGCCCCTGCGCCCAAGCACTTCTGTCGGGCCGCATGTGCGCACCATTTCTCCGCATCTGCGGAGACTGCCCAGTCCAGCTCCTCTCGCACCTGCGACCATCGCACCTGCGCCCAAGGTCCGTAGGTGCGATTACACCAGAACCCAGACCTCCCCCAAAATAATGGAAATCATCTGTGACCCGTCTGAAACATACTTGGGGCCCTCGGGACCCCCCTCCAAGCACACCAACAAGTTATATACCCTAACACGGTCCCGCTCGAGGTCTAAAATCACATAAAACCACGACGAAAATACGAATCGCACCATGAATCTAGCTTATGAACTTTCAAATCTTCCAACTTCTAAAACTCGTGCCGAAACCTATCAATTCAACCCGGAATGATGCCAAATTTTGAAGAAAAGTCCTAATTGACATAACATAGTTGTTCCAACTCTTAAAAACACCAAAGTCAACCATTGGTCACACCTTTCCATTTTCCAACTTCAACTTTCGCCGAAATGTCTCAAATTACCCTACAGACTTCCAAATTCAAATCCGCATGCACGCCTAAGTCCAAATTCACCATACGAAGCTACTAACATCATCCAAAACTCATTCAAGAGTCGTTTACACAAAAATTTAAATTACGATTAAATTATCACCGCTTAAGCTTCCAAAACTAGAAATCCTTCTTCCAATTCGACTCCGAATCATCCGGTAATTGAATCCAACCATGCACGCATGTCGATATACTTAATGTGAAGTTGCTCAAGGCCTTATGCCACCAAAAGGAGCTTAAATTCTCAAAACGACCGACCGGGTCGTTGCAATTCTATATTAGGATTTACCAATAATGTAACTGGTATGTGTTACATTTGTGCATATAGATGTTTTTGTTGACTTTGATGTCAATTATCTTGAAGACTTGAACTGCTATTTTTATATGCATATATTGGCAGTACTTCTTATTTTTTAGCAACCCTGATTGAGTTTGTGTGAAGCTCACCTGTGTTTTTGAATCTTGAATGTAGTTTATATGACTCATGTCTTTTGCTTCTATAGGAAAAGGGTAATATCTTGGGGCAGGGAGTGTACGTAGCTTGATAACATTTTACACAACTACTACCAGAAAAATATGAATATTTAGTAACAAGACAGATGTTTAAATCATCATGCTAGATAATTTATATGAAAAATTTACTTATAAGATAGTATAGATCAACGCCCAATTGTGTCTCTACCAATAACAACAGACATGTGGATTCAAATATAGATTCCAAATTTCATTAAGGTATCTAGCCATCTGCCACAGATTGGATAATATAATGTTAACTAAGAGGTTGCTAGGGTTGTATAGTCAAAGGTACTCCACTAAGGTGGATTCTTTGGAAAATGGTTGTCGCTATTACATATCAGAGATTTCCTAAGTACAAATGGTTACTGCTTTCTCTTCTCTTTGTATATGTGAGCATCAGGCAGATCTTGAATTTCTACAAGTCATTGCAAGCATGAAAATCTTGTTCACATATGTACTATTGTGTTTGACCTGAAAATTCTTATTTGTGAAGTTACATTTTTTGATGGACTTATTTCGACAGTGATTTCTCTTATCCATATCCTTGAAAATTTTGTTACTGTCATCCTCTCTAATTTATTTGTTTGGTCAATCATTGATATTATTTATTTGTTTGGTTTCAATTAGTTTATGTGTTGATGTTGTTTTGGTTTAAGTACTTTGAAAATTAAATTAAAAAAAATTAATTAATACCGACCGATTTCGGTCGGTAAATGAGTTTGACAGTCAGTCAACGCTTTGAATAACTGATCGATTTCGGTCGGAAAAATTGCAACACGTTAGAGACCATCGTTTTTCCGACTAATTAAAAGCGGTCGGAAATCGATCATTTTTTTTTTCAATTTTTGCCCGATTTCGGTCGGTTTTTGTGGACGAATTTAAGCATTTTTTTAGTAGTGAAATATGCACATACAATGAGCCAAACGATAACATATAATGATGAATAACAACATAGGCATTGCTCCTAAGGCGAAATATTAATTTGGGGTGTGTTTCAAATGGTGTATTATATTATCCATGTTTTGGTAGTTCAACAGAAGAAAGTTGAGAAGCAATGAAATTAGTAAGGAAAAGATTGAAATAGATTGAATTGGCAATTCCTTTTGCTTGAAAGAAATAGGAATTGTAGCATATCATATTGAACAAGGAAATTGTTATGTTGTAGCATATCATATTGAACAAGGAAATTGTTATGTTATAAGGCATATTTTAGATCAAAAGCTAGAGGTAAAATTAGAACAACTTAGAGACAAGAAGAGAAGACAGTTTATATTTACAGTCAGACTTCTCTATAACATCATTCCTATATAATACAATTCTCTATAAAAGCCAAACTTTTCGGAACCAATTTTTATGTTATGTTATAATACATGTTCTCTATAATAACACTTCGCTATAACATACAAAAATATTCGGAACAAACGAGGTTGTTATAGAGAGGTTTTAAGCATATGGAGTTCTCATTCTCCTTTCTTCCTTAAATAGGGAAAAGGGGAGGGATTCTAATCTTGGTCACTTGGGGACAGATGATATATCTAAAAAGGAGCTCTGTCTCAAATTATCTGTCATGGTTTCTAAAAATAATTGTCTCAATTATGTGATATTTAGAAGTTCAAGACAAAATAAATTATATTCTCATTTTATTTGTAACGACCCGATCGGTCGTTTTGAGCTCTAGCGCATCGTTCGGCAGTTTAAGGCCATAGGTAGCTTCATTTCAGGTATTAGGACTTGTAGGCGTGGTCGGAACTGAATTTCGGGCATTTCAGAGTTGAATTGAAAGAAAGTTCTCATTTCGGAAGCCTTAAGTTGGAAGAATTGACTAAGATTGGATTTTTGAGTAAACGACCTCAGAATCAAGATTTGAAGGTTCAGCAGGTTCGTATGATGATTTCGGACTTAGGCGTATGTTCAGAGCGGGTTTCGGATAACCCGGGAGCGTTTCAACGCATATTGTGGAAGTTAGTATTTTGGAAGAAATTTCATAAGTCTGGGTTGAAGTACAATTTAGTGTTATTGATGTCCGTTTGAGATTTTGAGTCTGGGAACAACTCCATATGGTGATTCTGGGGAGTGCAACCGGAAGTGAATTCAGAGGTTCAGAGGTCATTTTTGAGTCATTTGGCTAAAGATAGAAAATTTTAAGGTTTTGAGAAGTGAGATCGGAAGTGAAATTTTTGATATCGGGGTCGGATTCTGATTCTGAAATTTGGAACAGGTCTGTAATGTTAAATGTGACTTGTGTGCAAAATTTGAGGTCAATCATACGTGATTTGATAGGTTTCGGCATCGAATATAGAAGTTGGAAATTTTAAAGTTCATTAAGCTCGAATTTGAGTGCGATTCATGGTTTTGGCGTTGTTTGATGTGATTTGAGGCCTCAAGCAGGTCTGCATTATGTTTTGGAATAGGTTTGTGTGATTAGACGAGATCCCGTGAGCCTCGGGTGGATTCTGGGTGGTTAACAGATTGAATTTGGAATTTGAGAAAAGCTGAGGTTGCTAGTGTGACCGCACCAGCGAGTTTTTGGCCGTAGGTGCGGCCTTGGTGTCGCAGAAGCGGATGTGGCTGGGCTTGGTTGGGGGCCGCAGGTGCGGCACATCTCCCGCAGAAGCGAGACCGCAGGAGTGGTCCGGGCTTCGCAGATGCGGAAGGTGGACCACATGTGCGAAAAAGCGGGCTGGGAAGCGTGTTATTTTAAGACGGGATTTGGCCATTTCTCTTCATTTTTCTCTTGGTTGGGCGATTGGAGAGCTTCAAGTGGGAATTTTCGTCATCTATGTCAAGGTAAGTTGTTTCTACTCATTGCAAGTTAAATACAAGATTTGTATATAGATTAGGCCATGAAAATTAGTAGAAATTTGAGATTTTGAAGAAAGACCAAGAATGTGTATTTTTGGAACTTTGACCACGAATTTGGGCATGGAATTTAGAGAAAATTAGATATTTGAGTTCGTAAAATTATGGGTAATCTTAATCTTCGAAAAATTTCGGAATCCAGGCACGTGGGCCCGAGAGTGATTTTATCGACTTTCCGAGCGGAGTTTGGAATTTATAAAAATTGAATTGATATAAGTATTAGAGTATATTTTCATTGGTTTGCCAGTTATTTGGATAGTTTTGTGCGTGGTGCATCAATGTGAGTCATCAGAAGGGTTTGGAGGCCGGTTATGAATCTTCGGAGCGAGGTAAGTCTCCTTTAACCTTGTAAGAGGGAATTGTCCCCATAGGTAAAATAATTAAATATCTGCTTCTATTTGTGGAGACTACGTATGCACGAAGTGACGAGAGTCCGTGGGTAGCTATTATTATGCTTATGTCCGGGTAGTCTAGGACTCAAAAGCATGTTTTATTTACCGTACTTGTAACTTTACTGATGAAATTAAAATGTTTTAACCTTATCGAACTTGGCAAATGAATTTCTAGAAAAAATTTAAATACTATCTTTGTGACCAATAAAAAAGAGAAATTGTCATTTTCTTGGGTAATTGTTTTCTCGATATAGTCGGGGTGGACTGTTTGAATGTGTATGCTTATGTGTGCCCGCTTCGCAATTTATATTCCGCGAGCGGGGTGATTTCTTCCACTACTCTCATGGGAGAGGGCCGTACGCCACGACAGGTTAATAGATGCATCTATGGTTTGAGTCGTTCGACCCTTCGGCAGTGCACAATTTATATTTATGTTGGTTCGAGCCGTTCGACCCTCAGTATTTCCTGCGCATGATATTTGATGGATACCATTTGTGATTTGAACTGTTTAATTGCCTTAAGATATGAGTTGTTAACTGAGATGACGGAAACTAGGATTTATAATTATGAAAGAATTTGTCCTTTCCTGGTGTTATATGTCATTTGATGGTAATACCCGTGTTTGACATCACACTCGATATTATATTAATTTGACATATAGTAAGCTTCAAAGTCGACCTCTCGTCACTACCTCTTCGAGGTTAGGCGGGATACTTATTGGGTACACGTTGTTTTCGTACTCATACTACACTTGTTGTGCATTTTGTTGCACAACTACATGTGTATCTTGTGGCCCGCTTGATGCAGTGGTGTGGCTGTTATGGGGATTCAGGTGAGCTGCTCCTCTCGAGACGACCCGCAACCGGCAGAGTCTCCCTCAGATGTATTTTATTGTACCTTTATTTCTTTGTCCAGTTTGTATTCCGGACAAATATTGTATCACATGTATACTTCCTCGAAATTTTGCTCATGCACTTGTGACACCGGGTTCTGGGATGATTTTGGGATGTATTTGTTAATTGAGGTGTTAAAACCTTGTTATTTACTCAGTAAATTTTTTATCTATTTACATATTATAAAATGAAAAGTAACGTTTTCAAAATAATAAAATAGGAACTTAATTAACTAAAGAGTGTTGGCTTGCCTGACTGTGGTGTCCGGCGCCATCACGACCTTAATGGATTTTTGGTCGTGACAACGTGGTATCAGAGCACTAGGTTCCTTTAGGTCTCACGAGTCATGAGCAAGTTTAGTAGAGTCTTTCAGATCGGTATGGAGATGTCTGTACTTATCTTCGAAAGGCTACAAGGCTGTTAGGAGTACTTCACCTCTTGATTCCTTATCGTGCGGTTTGATTCCTTTGAGGCTTATGCCTATGTCTCTTCCTACTCAATCTTACGCGTCGCGAAGCGCTTGCTATAAATCGATAATTTGAGGAATTGTAATGGTACTACAGATATGGTGCGTAATGTTTTTCCATGCGTGATTGGCTGGGGCTATTGTTGTTGCTCTGCGGGGGGATATTATGTTGTTTTAGCTCAGTAGTTGTGTTTTCGAGAGATTTGAGGCTATGCTCAGGTTGTTATGATGCTTATGATTGGTTATCGCACGGTATTAACGTGGTGGTAGGATGCTCGCCCGTGTGTTGGGACAATGAATGACTTGGAAGGAGGTCTCCTCAGAGCGTGATTCCGAGATTTCAGTATTTTATTTCCGGTGGAGGAAAGACAATTGGACTATAAATGATCAGGTTCAGGTTGATAGAGTAATGAGACTGGGTGTTTTCAAGTGAGGTGGAATCTTCATCTGTGATGTGACATCGTCGTCTTTGATCGAATAGGATGTGTTAAGTTCGCCGGTGCTATGTTTTCTTCGGTCGCATTGGGTCAGAGTAATGTGAAGTAGTATTTAAGAAGCGACTGTCCGAGATCGTTGTGTGCGGTGGTTCAAGAGTGAATAAGCATTTCTAATGTAGGCGACTCGAGGAAGAGGATCTTCGGAGAGTTTTGAAGTTGTGGGGTCTGCTGGTTTAAGTGCTACAGAGAATGATATTTTTTTTTAGGCAACAACGGGGCAACATGCGATGAGGAAAGACACGTGGGAAGTGTCAAGTGATGGTTAAATTTCTAGAAAGCCAGAAGTAAGAAGCGGAAGTCGAGTTGTTGCTTAGAGGGGGGATTTGACCAAAGTGGGAGAGTGGCAGCGTAGCATATGAGTTCTGTGGTAATATAGTTGCACATCTTGAGGAGAAGTTTGGAGTGATTTGAGAATTTTAGTGGACGGTGATTGGGTCCATGGGCTTAAATTGAAATATTGGCTACTACGACGGGAGATGGGATGCAGCAGGAAAGAGTGCTTGGTATGAAGAAGGATGCAATATAGCTTTGAATTAGAAGAGATTGTCGCGCATTTTGTAGATGTCCATAAGGAGCGGACGAACTGATAAAGTTGGTAAATGAGAACGGGTGTAGGATGGGGTATTGATATCGTAGAGATTGTGCAGTACAACGTCGATGGAAGGTGCCAGTTGGTAATTTTTGCAGGTGGGCTATCTTCTGCGAGCAAGTCAGTGGTTGTGTGGTTGGCGGAGTTCTCGCGAGGGATTTTACTGACTATTCAGCAAGAGGTTGGATATGAGAATGTGGTTAATGAATCAGAGTGCTTGTGAAATGCTAACAGAAGGATTTCAAGGAATTTGGCGAGTTGGTTATGCATGATTATGTCAACAATGAAGGAAGATTCTTGGTGAGTTCCAAATTTGTGTAATAACGGCTTCAGGCTAAGTGAGAGAGTTCCACCGCCTACGATTGGGTTGTATGGGTATCTATTGGAAAAAATTCTGGTCATCGGCATATTAGTGGGTTATTACAGTGAAGGGAAGAAGACATGAGTAGTAATTGAGCATAGGATTTGATAAATGTGTGCAAATGTTGGGCTTATGGAATCAGGTTTAGGCTTTGGAAAGATTCAGGATTTATGCTTAGTACAGAGGTAATTTGCAAGGGAAATGATTCAGTCGGGGTGCTTATTCAAGATGGGTGTTCAAGTAACAGCGAAGTCGTGGAGTTGATTATATTCGGAACCAAGCCAGAGTGGGTACAACGGTCTTGGTAGATTCAAAGGTTAGAATGTGGTGTCTAAGGATTTCAAGCCCACGGTATGGTTAAGAATCGAGCTTTCGCAACAGAATTTTGAGAAAGAGAATATGGGTGGAGTGTTCTATGTTATCTTCAGCTTGCGATGTATCATTGGAGGTTATGATATGATCCGTGGGATTTGAGACAACATGGTCTCGTGATATAAGGTCACTCAAGATGAGTGTGGATTTGGGTTCACAATGTGTTGGACGAAACTATCGTTATTCCTAAGTCAAGTTAAGGATAATTAGAAGAAGATAGATTGGTTAGCCATGGTTGAAATGGCACATTTACGGCAGTGATTGTTTCCTTCAGCGTGATTTAAGTAATGCATGTGATTGGTGATGGTGTGTGCGAGTGCTTGTCGGCCCCCGTAATTAATTTTATCTGGAAGTATTCAAGTATTATGGCCTGTCATGGGCAGGCAGATCCCAGAAGAATTATGGTGGTATAGTCCATAACTTGAGGATTTGCATGTTTGGTGATTATGAGAGATCACTCGTATGTTGTTATGGCTCTCTTGAATTGAGTTAAATAAACGGTTTTATATGATGAAGTGTTTACCCTATTAGTGGTTCAGGAGTTATGACGAGATTCCTGTTCGATTGCATATTGGCATGTTAGGTGCAGTGAATAGAATGAAATTAGGAAGTAAGGATCAAGGTTGTGGTTCGGTGTTGACAAGGATGCACGGGCTCGGATGATCAAGGAAAGGGATTTGGATGTTTAGAGTAAGCCGGTATTGTCTTCAGCGTCACCTGAGATCGGTGGTGGTGTAAGAGGCTTTGCGTTCTGGTTGCAGGTTTCTTGGTTAGCTTTACAGCATTAGTGTGATCGGTGGTGTGGGTATGCAGACTTGTTACCTGGTGTGGAAGGTCGTGGGAGCGTGACCACGGGAAGATCGTATGAGTGTGACATGAAGTCACTTAATTGATTGAAGGTCTGAACCAAGTATGAGGGATGTAGTAAGCTGGCTTGTTTAAGAGTTTATGCCTGGAGGGCGCTCAGTTTATTTGGTTGCGGACGTAGGGGTTTTGCTCCGGCTATGATGGTTGTTTTTGCGTTTTATGAGACAAAAAGTAGGTTATTATGGACTCAGGTAAGGCTATTAGCCTAGTTCGGTGCGAGCAGAATCAACTCGAGGTTGTGAATGGATTTTAATATGATTGTGGGATCCATGTGAGTCAGATGTGTTCATTCAGTATAGCGCTTCTCAAGGAAGGGTATTGGGACATTAGATGTTATTCCATCTTCGCCCATTTCATGTAATGTTATGTTGTACCGTGTGAGTTGTGAAACATCTTGATAATTTGTTATGTGTTGAGATTCCGCGTAGTGATGATGACATGTGAGCAGGATAACTCTTGAGATTCAGAGTATATATATCGCACCTCAGTTGTGCTTGAGTTTTGTAGCGTATGGCTCTATCAGTCTCCCCAGGATGGTATTATGCACTTAGCGTGCTTGTGACCGATATTCGATATTTTGTGGTAATAAGCAATTTAGCTTGGTATGTATCCCCTTACGTGAATTTTATGTGTGGATCAGGTGGCACGCCTCCACGATTATGTTATTTGGATTGGGTGGCATGCCGCCACAGTTATGTTATTTGGATCGGATGGCACGCCGCCACGGGCATGTTATTTGGATCGGGTTGCGCGCCGCAATAGTGTGATGTTGAGTACGGTTCCCTCTATCTATTTTCTTGTGTTTTTCTTTCTATTTTCTGAGGAAAGTTCATATTAGTTGTGTGAGCTGATTTCCTTCCAGAATTTGTTTCTTTATGTATCGCGTTCAAGTTGTGGCCTATTGGCGCGTTGTGGAATCACATGAGACTTTTGATCATGTTTGGGGTGACTAAGGGCCTGAGCAATTCATACTGGGTGAGACGAGATTATTGGATCAGGGATCAATGCGATAAGATTATGTGGAGTATATTAAATAACAAATACCATTAGTTGGTTCGTAATGAGTTGATTATTCTAGTCAATAAGAGAGATTCAATGACTGGTTAACTCTGCAGTTGGTTGTAAATTTCTACACATCTCCTCCATTGTGGTGGTATCATAAGCGTTATAGCAGGACCTATATATAAGTCATAAGGTGCATTGGGAGCATCAGATTCGTGGGATTTTGGATATTAAGGTCAGGGAATGTCGTTATGGTTAAATGATGAGTTACGCGGTGTATGGTGCTAATTCAGCGGAGGCGTGCAATCATATTCTAGTACCTCGTGTAGTGATTAATTCGGTGTTCATGCATTGGAAATAGGCCTGGCAGAGGATTTTAGGTGTTGGAACTGGGTTCCGAGCTTATTCTATGGATAAACGAGGATATCTTCAGATTTGATAAAGCTAATATGCTCAACTGAGTGGTGGTAGCACAGGTAGGTGCACGAAGTGTTAAATGGAGATTTCAGATAACTCCAGAGCAGTTCTTGGCACGTTCGAGGACGAACATGTGTTTAAGTGGGAGAGAATGTAACGACCCGACTGATCGTTTTTAGCTCTAGCACGTCGTTTGGCAGTTGAAGGCCATGGGTAGCTTCATTTCAGGTATTAGGACTTGTAGGCGTGGTCAGAACTGAATATCGGGCAGTTCGGAGTCAAATTGGAAAGAAAGTTCTCATTTCGGAAGCCTTAAGTTGGAAGAATTGACTAAGATTGGATTTTTGAGTAAACAACCTCAGAATCAGGATTTGAAGGTTCTAACAGGTTCGTATGATGATTTCGGACTTAGTCGTATGTTCGGAGCGGGTCTCGGATGACCCGGGAGCGTTTCAGCGCATATTGTGGAAGTTAGTATTTTGGAAGAAATTTCATAAGTCTGGGTTGAAGTGCAATTCAGTGTTATTAATGTCCGTTTGGGATTCCGAATCTGGGAAAAACTCCGTATGGTGATTCTGGTGTTAGGAGCGCAATTGGAAGTGAATTCGGAGGCCCGTAGGTCATTTTGGATTCATTTGGCTAAAGATAGAAAATTTGAAGGTTTTGAGAAGTCCGACTGAAAGTGTAAATTTTGATATCGGGGTCAAATTCTAATTCCGAAAGTTGGAACAAGTCCGTAATGTTGAATGTTACTTGCGTGCAAAATTTGAGGTCAATCGGACGTGATTTGATAGGCTTCGGCATCGAATATAGAAGTTGGAAATTTTAAAGTTCATTAAGCTCGAATTTGGGTGTGATTCATGGTTTTGGCGTCGTTTGATGTGATTTGAGACCTCGAGCAGGTCCGCATTATGTTTTGGAACAGGTTGGTGTGATTGGACGGGGTCCCGGGGGCTTCGGGTAGATTCCGGGTGGTTAACGGATTGAATTTGGAATTTGAGAAAACCTGAGGTTGCTGGTATCTGGTGTGACCGCACCTGCAAGATTTTGGCCGCAGGTGCGGCCTTGGTGTCGTAGAAGCGGATGTGGCTGGGCTTGGCTGGGGGGGCGCAGGTGCGGTGCATCTCCCGCAGAAGCGAGACCGCAGGAGCGGTCTGGGCTCCGCATATGCGGGCGTGGTCGAGTTAGCTGGGGACCGCACCTGCGATGGAATTTTCGCAGGTGCGGAGCCGCATATGCAGCAGGTGGACCACATGTGCGAAAAAGCGGGCTGGGCAGTGTGTTATTTTAAGACGGGATTTGGCCATTTCTCTTCATTTTTCTCTTGGTTGGGCGATTTTTGGAGAGCTTCAAGTGGGGATTTCCGTCATCTATGTCAAGGTAAGTTATTTCTACTCATTGCAAGTTAAATACAAGATTTGTATATCGATTTGGTCATGGAAATTAGTAGAAATTTGGGATTTTGAAGAAAGACCTAGAATGTGTATTTTTGGAACTTTGACCATGAATTTGGGCATGGAATTCAGAGAAAAATATATATTTGAGTTCGTAAAGTTATGGGTAATCTTAATCTTCGAAAATTTTTGGAATCCGAGCACGTGGGCTCGATGGTGATTTTATCGACTTTCCGAGCGGAGTTGGGAATTTATATAAATTTAATTGATATAAGTATTAGAGTATATTTTCATTGGTTTGCCCGTTATTTGGATAGTTTTGGGCGTGCTGCATCAGTGTGAGTTGTCGGAAGGGCTTGGAGGCCGGTTATGAATCTTTGGAGCGAGGTAAATCTCCTTTCTAACCTTGTAAGAGGGAATGGTCCCCATAGGTGAAATAATTAAATATGTGCTACTATTTGTGGGGGCTACATACGCACGATGTGAGGAAAGTCCATGCATAGCTACTATTATGCTTATGTCCGGGTAGTCTAGGACCCAAAAGCATGTTTTATTTGCCGTACTTGTAACTTTACTGATGGAATTAAAATGTTTTAACCTTATCGAACTTGGCAAATGAATTTCTAGAAAAGATTTAAATACTATCTTTGTGACCAATAAAAAAGAGAAATTGTCATTTTCTTGGGTAATTGTTTTCCCGATATAGTCGGGGTGGACTGTTTGAATGTGTATGCTTATGTGTGACCGCTTCGCAATTTATATTCCGCGAGCAGGGTGATTTCTTCCACTACTCTCATGGGAGCGGGTCGCACTCCATGCCAGGTTAATAGATGCATCTATGGTTCGCGTCGTTCGACCTTTCGGCAGTGCACATTTTACATTTATGTTGGTTCGGGCCGTTCGACCCTCGACATTTCCTGCGCATGATATTTGCTGGGTACCATTTGTGATTTGAACTGTTTAATTGCCTTAAGATATGAGTTGTTAACTGAGATTATGGAAACTGGGATTTATAATTATGGAAAAATTTGTCCTTTCCTGTTGTTATATGTGATTTGATAGTAATACCCGTGTGTGACATCACACTCGATATCATATTAATTTGACCTCTAGTAAGCGTCAAAGTCGACCTCTCGTAACTACCTCTTCGAGGTTAGGCAGGATACTTATTGGGTACACGTTGTTTTCGTACTCATACTACACTTGTTGTGCATTTTGTTGCACAAGTACATGCATATCTTATGGCCCGCTTGATGCAATGGTGTGGCTGTTATGGGGACTTAGGTGAGCTGCTCCTCTCGAGACGACCCGCAGCCGGCAGAGTCTCCCTCAGATGTATTGTATTGTACCTTTATTTCTTTGTCCAGTTTGTATTCCGGACAAATATTGTATCACATGTATATTTCCTAGAAATTTTGCTCATGCACTTGTGACACCGGGTTCTAGGATGATTTTGGGATGTATTTGTTAATTGACGTGTTAAAACCTTGTTATTTACTCAGTAAACTTTTTATCGATTTTCAAATAATGAAATGAAAAGTAACGATTTCAAAATAATAAAATAGGAACTTAATTAACTAAAGAGTGTTGGCTTGCCTGACTGTGGTGTCCGGCGCCATCACGCCCTTAATGGATTTTGGGTCGTGATATTATTCTTAATAGTAATTGTTCGTGAAAATGGAGATATCACATAAATAGAATAAATATTCAATTAAGAGAGATCATATCTTAAGACATAAATAAGGATAAAATAGTCTAAATTTCAATTTAATTAATGTTTCGTGGACGTATAAAAAAACACGACAAATAATGACGATTTAATTTTAAAAAGGGCATGGTTCAATAGGGTTTAAAGGATGGGTGCATTAATTGTGGGATTTGAACCGCCAATTTCACTGGTGGAGGTGCATCCAACAATTATTGCCATAGGATTGTTTAAGGAATGGTGTGCACATATATTTAAATAGTTTAAAAAAAATATAACATTACTATACATGATTTAGAGAGAGGAGTATGAATTCACGTGAACTCATATCCTAAGACGTAGATACGCCCCTGCTTACGTAGAGGAGCATCTAAAATATTAATTTCATGAGTTTAACCTTTACGGTTCTAGTTATTAAACATTTCATTATCTTTTTAAGATTATAAAATCACTATGAGTTTATATTTTACATTTATCAAAATTGTAACAATATAATCATATTTATTTATCTCTTTTATGGTTTATGGATTCCAATATGCCACATAAACTATAAAACCATCCAAACCGCTCATTCAAACAAATTCCAGCCGCCAAAAAATATTGTCAAGGACATTAACACCTTTTAGAAATTTGCCAAATCGATTAAATATGGGTTTAGTTTTCGTTCTAAAGATACAAAAGACATACAAATCAAATCAAACCAAAATGCAAATGTATAGACATATCCAATAGTGAGACAATAAAAGCATGAAATTGTTGAGTCCATTAATCAAAGGTCACTCAACTCGAAATTATTTACCAATTTTTCTTTCGTTTGTAATAGCAAAGTCACTTAAGTATGTCTATAGAACTCAGAAATTCAACTAGATTTTTCAAACTTTTGATCACCAAATATCTATTTTACCCTCTAAATTATCAATTTTTATATTCTTTTTATTTTTTTTAGATTTTTAATATTATACTTTTTTCTCTTTTTAATTTATATTTTTGTTTACAAATTTTAAAAATAAAATAATATTAAGCATATATAATGTTGGAATAATAAAATATTGAGCATAATAAAAACTTAATTAGAATAATTTGTTCGTAATAATAATTTTAATTTTAACAACATAAACGCAAAAATTTATTTACACATCTGAGAATGAAAGAAAATAAAAGTTTTAAAATATATATTCCATGCACGCACTATAGAATATAATTATTTAAAATAAAGGTATTTTATAATATACATTACATATTCTTTAATATTATGCTCAATTAGATTATTATTTCGACATTATATATGTTAGAAAAATATTTTTAATTTTTAATTTTTTAAATAAAATTTATTTGTTCTATAGGTAAGTCCATAATATTGATTAAAAGGAGAAAAACTCATATAATATTAAAAAAGCAAAAGGGGGGGGGGGGGGGATAAAAGTTGATAATTTAAAGGGTAATATAGGTATTTGGCGATTAAAAGTTTAAGAAATCTGGTTGAGTGACCTTCTGAGTGCTATAGGCATAGTTAAGCAACCTTGTTGTTACAAACGAAAGAAAGATGACTTTGTTAGATAATTTCAAATAGTTGAGTGACCATATGCGTAATGGAGTCTGAAATTATTTGTATTTTATCTATACTATATTAAAAGCATGAAGACCCTTAACGAAATATCGCTCGCCTTTTTTAACCTTATAAATTAGATTTTATATTGGACAAAATTATAAGTTAAGTTATATTCCTAGTATTTAGAAATAGTTATTTAATTATTTTTCTTATACAAAGGAATACTCATTTAATTATTTTCCTAATATCTAGGACTACAAAATTAATTAAATTTTATATATTACATTCTTCCTTATTTGGATTACGTAGAAAAATTTAATATTTAGAACTTCAAAAAATATTAACATTTTATTTTATATAAATTTGTACACTTAAATCATATATAAATGGCAAGAAAAAAAAGAATGGTATTTAGAAGTTTATACCTTTGGACAGATACCAAGAATCAATCAAAAAAGAAAGAGGATGTACGACTTTCTTGAAAGATGACGGAGTAATTTTTTTAATATTTTTATGTAGGTGAAACTCTCTTCTATACTAAAATACTTTAAAATATACAAAACTATTTCCCACACATTTGATTTTCTTATAATTTGACAAACGAATTTTTATTCGTTAAAATATAATTAATCGAATATTTAAAATTTGGTATGAGCTAAAATTAAGAATTTAAATCAATAAAATATAATTTATATCTTTTATTGATGAAAATAAATAATTAAGTATTTGGATTAGCCCATTAGCAAAAACATTAATTTCAGTATTTTTCAAGTTCATCATACAAGTAAAACTATCTTTGGGTTGACAAAATTTTTGGCTTAAATAGATAAATTTCAATAAAAAAATACCACCGACGATGAAAGAAAATTAGAAAATAAATTCGAATCAATTATAATATAGTATTCAAAACAAGTATTATTTTTATTTTTCATCTATTCCAGTAAGTGACACTCTATAGTTATTTGTATACGTAATAAGTTATTGGTTATAAAATATACATTCAGTATTAGTCAGTTTTAAATCTTACGTTGTTACTTAATTATTCATTTTTTTCTCTATAAACTATATGACCTAGCCGTTCATTCCAATATCTCTAAAAGAAACATATATTATTTTTAATTAGTGTTAATTTGATGATTGTTTGAAGAATTATAATAAATATATATAATGATTTCGATCATGTTAGATCTAAATATTATGTCACAAAAATGACTACAATATTTTTAAGCATACCCCAAAGGATATGCCCTTCAAATTAATATAAAATATATGTGCTCAAATTTTTTTACGTGTGAACCAGTTTCTTCTAAAAACTATATGACGACCCTCTTTATTCCGAATTTCTAAAAAAATATAATTATTTTTATTGATGGCCTTTTGAAGAATCAAAATAAAAATATATAATAAATATCAGAATTAATTACCAAAAAACAGATATATCAATCATTTTAGATTCAATATCATGTTACAGGAATTACTACAATTTTCGTAAGATTTTTTCAAAAGATATGCCCTTCAAATCAAGAAGAAATATGTGTTCTCCAATTGAAATGTGTATCGATCATTTTATGTTTTTAAAAATAAATTTTAGAATTATCATAAAACTAATTATTTTCAAATATAACGATAAATGGAGTTAATCAATATTAGAATTAATTAAATACTAATTTCACTTGAACAAGGATATATCGAAACTAAATATATTCTTTCAAATATAATTCTGAGTCATTCTCCAATGTATTTTACTAGCTTACTTTAGTATTTCTTTTGGAAAGGAAGCATTCCAATGTGAAGTTTTATCCACTATTTATGTTTTCAATGACTATGTGTACTATTGAAACTGAAAAGGAAGCATGCTAACTTTATTTATTAAAAAAATGGCATAAATTTTAAGTTGAATTATAAACTGATGATTGAGGAAATCTATGAGATATTTTTTTCTTAATTGAGTTAGTTATATGTAGAATGTCAATATTAATGATTATTGCCAGAAATTTATACTTTTATTTCATAACTCAAAGACTCATTGAGTTAGGATACACGCGCGATGCGCATACCTTGAACGATTTTTTATTATATTGAACGTAAAATTTTATTTGATAAAAATTATAAACATAATTAAATATTTAAAACTTTGGATGAGCTATTATTAAGATTTGAATCAACAACAAAAAAATCTTTTTAACATTAAGAACAATCCTAATTAACCAAAAAAGTTTTTGATTTAACTAATATGCGAAAAATCCAAGTCACTCTTTTCGAAATTTATAATAAAATAGATTATAATATAGTAATAAGAGTCAAACACTTAAAAATGCAAACTTAAAAAAAGTAAGAAAAAAATATTAGAAGAAAAAATATATTATAAGTTGTTGCCATTAATTAATTTTCTTTCTGTTATTCGTTCAAATAAATGACAACTTCATATGCTTTTCTCTGTATAAAGTTACTTATATTTAAAAATTAACTTAATGTAGATATTTTAAAACTTAGCATTTGATAACTTGATTTACATGTTTTTCATATGCACATATTTTACTGATTGACGCTAACAACAAGTTCAACGCACATACACTAAAACTAGCTATTAATAATAGGGAAATTACCAGCTATGTCCATTTATAAGTAGCTCATTACAAAAATTGGCCAATTCTTAAAATATTACTAATATTAACCAAGTATCACTAGTATTAACCAATTAGCTATTTGTGGCAAAAAAGTTAATTTGTTGCTTTTCTTTTAAGCTGATGTTATTAGTATAAATTGGGTACATCTTAAGGAGCTTGAATCTCAGTTTTGGGATGATTTGGGGAAGTTTTGAGGTGGTTTGAATTGAATAGTTGAAGTAAAAATTGAACATAAAAAAAAAAAGATATGTGTATCATTTGTGTTTCACATATGTATCACATATGTTTCATATTTGTATCAATCATGTATCACATGTATACTTGTGTGTGAGATACATGCGTGATACATGTTTGATACATGTGTCGTAGAAGAATTTTTTGAACTCGATTTAATTATGAATTTTGATATAAAACCAGTCCAAATCACCTCCAATCTTCCTCAAATTTTGTATATTGACATATCTATATGTGTTTCAATGAATTTCAATTATACACATTGAAAAAGTTCATTTTTTGCTTAGATATTTAGAATATTGTATATATATTTTTTGTATTTTATCACCTTATTTGCTACCTCATCCATGAAATTTTCTTTCGGTCTTGCATCTAATGTTGCTAATCACGCTTAAAAATATGGAAGGAGATTTTTGCATGTGATTCTTTGAGAGAAAGAACCTTATTTATTTGGTTTTTCAATTTTTATATGTGTTTGATTAATTTTGGTAAATCTATGACTAATGGCTAAAAGTTAGATTTGAAACTTATTTGAGATATTTGTGTAAGTTTTCCTAAATAATAATGTTTCGCGTATGTGAACTTCAGAAAGTATAACGATACCAAACCCGATACAAATAGTAAATTATGGTAAGTTGACGATCAGTTTACAAAATACAAATAATCGATAATACTAAAATATTAATTATACAGCATAACAAATACGGTGAATTTATATAGCTTGAGATTGGGTTGCAATTGATTGATAGAGTACATAATATGAATTAAAAGATGCGTTTAAAATCATCAAAGAAATTCCTTTCATTATTTAATTTTATAGGTTTCCATTAAAACTAGTTTTTTTTCCCCTTTTTTTCTTTTTCCTTCTTTTTCTTTTTGTCAAATTTTTCGTTTTCTTTTCTTTTCCTTCACTTAATTCGCCTGTTTCAATTGCTCGTTGTTTTTGACAACTCTATTACATTCGTAATTGTCAAGAGCTCTTTTGCTCAACTGGAGTTGGGCTTTATTTATTCGCGAGAAACAAAAATGACTTGATAGGAATTCTTTTTCATATATTAAAAAAACTTCTCGCTTTGATAAAGATACAGATTATACGAATCCACATAATTAAAATTAGTTAGTGCAAATACATTCAACTTGCCACCTCTTTATGGAAATCGCTTAGGTGAGAGTATAAAAATATTTTCAACTCTACACACACACATATATATATCATACTATATTATAAGTATGAAAACTTTTCGTGAAAGTAATTACTATGAACTTGTGAATTGGAAAATAAAGTTGGTCATTAATTTGGGATCCTATTAAATGGTAAATTATAGATACAATAAACGTGTAAATTGAAAAATGAAGCTGCACTAATTGAGATTCTATTAAATGGTAAAACC
This sequence comes from Nicotiana paniculata, assembly GCA_005239505.1. Classification (NCBI taxonomy): domain Eukaryota; kingdom Viridiplantae; phylum Streptophyta; class Magnoliopsida; order Solanales; family Solanaceae; genus Nicotiana; species Nicotiana paniculata. The sequence goes on along the minus strand of MDKI01045977.1, from coordinate 10,200 downwards.
ACAACTGCTACGTGAGATTGTGAATATATAAACTGAAATATAAAATTGTCCATTTAATTTAATCCTATTAAATGGTAAGGTATAATTATTGAACATGTGAATTGAAAATCAGCTTTTAGCACAACCAAAACACTTCCACATGTTGTGAATGGAATTTTGTTTAAAAAAGTTTGACATTTACAATTTATTTCATTTTCAGAAATTCCAAAAAACAAACTCCTATATTCACTTGGGAACCATCCCCAATCCCATCATAAAAGGAATCCTAATTAAAAACTCACACATTCCAACCCCCCCCCCCCCCCCCCCCCCCCCCCCCCCCCCCCCCCCCCCAACCACCGAAACGTGGTTTCCTTATTTATTCCCTAAATTTTTTTACTCGTTATATATTATATTAAAAGTGAGAAGTCCCTTAGTCAAAAGTTAGATTACCACAATATCCTTAAATTTAATGGACATTTATACCCTTAATAAACAAATAAATTTTATACAAGGTTTCTTGTTCACCCATTATATTTTCTTCTTTATTTTTCATTCAGATGGAGGTGAATATCATTTAGTAACCTTTAATCACTATTAAACCTTAGAAAATGTTGCAGCCTATAGGAAAATGAAAAGAAAAGCAATGGTTACATTTTCCCTAATAAATAACTGCGGACCTTTCAATTCCTCATCATTAAGGATCATTTTCGTTTTCCCAACCTGTCCGAATTTCTACCTACATATGACTTCTAATCTCTATTTGCAACTAATAAAAGGTAATAAATCTGTATTTTACACATTAGAGATTTATAAATGTTATTTGCAAATTTAATATCGTAAAGGGACATGATGTACAAATAATACTGAAATTTTAAGGTGCAAGCTTGCTTACACTACTTTGGCCATGAATCTAATTTTCCTTCCAAATATTAGTCTTTTTAGATATTTATTTCTGTAATATTTATAAAGTATGCAAGTTGCTAGAATTATTATTTTATATTAATTTATAATAATTGACACAGGATATATTTTACATAAATTTTATAATGATTGACATAGAAACATGTGTATTCGAAAATTAATTAATTTTACAGGTTAAGACGATATAATTATTGTTCTTTTAACTGATAAATCGGTCAAATATACTTATCATTCATCATTTTGAGTTTGAACTTTCTCCCTTAAAATTTCATATTATACATCACAATTTTAAAATAACATTTTGTAATTTTCAAAAGAAATATATATATATAACGAGTGTTCTTTTTATATACTTGACTAAGCAGATGTAATTATTTTTGGCCAACCTGTAAAATGTAAAACTTGCCCAAATTAATTCCTTGAATCAGCCATGCACTGTAACATCAAGTACATCGTAAATAATTTTAGAACTTAATTGGAATATTGGTTAAGGCATAAAATCATGATTAGTCCGAACTCCAAACTAACTACGTCTCTTTATAACAACATCCTTATATAACAACACTTTTCTATAAAAGCTAAGCTTTTTCGTAACCAATTTTTATGTTAGGTTATAATATATGTTTTCTATAACAACACTTCACTATAATATCCAAAAATATTCGGAACAAACAAAGCTGTTATAGAGATGTTAGGCTGCATCTACGATTGTTTAATGCTAATCAAGATAAAAGCTAAATATTACCTTTTCATCTATCAAATCAACACCATCTCAAAATACGATGATAATAAGTTAGAGATATATATTAAGTATAAGTAATACTCTGATATTTAGAAGAGAAAACTAGCTAATCTGTATATGCCACAGTTGTTTCTCCAGTTAACTCCTTCAAGGTGGTATTGAATTCTATTTGCTTCTCTAGGTGACTCTGGACCTTGAGCAACTCCTGTTTCAATATTTATGTGAATATATTAACATAATATTGAATAAAAATTATAAGAAAATTGAAAGTAATATAGAAAGAAAGCTTAATTGAGAATATATATATAGGAAAATTAACCGCAACCTGTTGGTAAACCTTTTTCCGCTGTGTTAATTCATTAATTTGCTGCGGCAACTGGTCCTATACGTAAAATAACACAAATTTATTAAGTAAGATAAAAGACGAATCATCCAATAAATAAATAAAAAGAGAGAAAGAAAAGATTCGAGATTTAGCTCGTAATAAAAAAAAGATACTAAGAATAAATCTCAAATTCGGACACCGAAAAAGTTGGAAATATACCTCCCCATGTCTATGGAGGAATTTAACAACCACCAAAACTATTCTATTGAATTGTTGGATAATAAGAATATACAAAGTGATTAGATTTAGGGAAAATAATCATTACTACAGTAAAATATCTAAATTCTACGTTATATTGTATTTTGAGGTCGTTCGCAATTTATTTGCCCTTGTACTTTACGAAGTTCAACATGAAGTATAACGGATGAAAAGAATGATAAATTTAGAATTTTTTTTCCGAAGTATTTTCATACGTGGAATTCATCTAATCCACGTAGGAATTATTTGCTAAGAGTAACAAAAAATAAAATTAACAAATTTAATAGGGTAGAAAAGTGACGGGAGTTTGGAGTAACTGTAAACTTGTTGTCATGTGACCTGGAGGTCATGAATTTTAGCTGTGAAAACAGTCTTTTATAAAAATATAGGGTAAAATTACGTATGTTAGACCCTTGTGATCCGATCCTTTCCCGGACATCATAGAGAACTTAGTGCATCGAGGTGCCTTTTAGTAGGGTATAAAAGTAAATTTAGACCTCTTTTCCTGATATGGAGAAGTGAGTTGAGTTTAACGGCGTTAACCTTAGTGTTGGCAACTCTAGGCTTGAATCTCTGCAGTTTTGGTGGGGAAGAGGATGACGGTGACAGTGACGGTGACGGTGACGGTGACGGTGAGAAGTCAGCTGCCGGTGGTGATTGTTGAAGTTCTGGGGATGGTAATGGAGTTAAAGGATAATTAATGGCGGATCTCCGTTTTTTCCAGCCCCAAGGAAGAAGTTGTTCTTTACCATAAATGCTTAATTTAGCTATAAGCTCCGGTAAGTTTAACAGAATTTCTGCAACTTCTCTTTCTTTTTCTGTAATCATACATTGTGCTGCTTCTGGTAATTCCTGATTATCAACCATTAGTAATGTTGAGGCTGTTGATCAGAATTCATCAAAAAATTATAATTCTTCTGAAGAAAAAAGTTCAATTTAATTTTTTTTTTTTTTTTTTTTGGTTGAATTTTCTTCTCAGTGAAGAATTTGGGGAAGAGAAGAAAGAGTAGCGAATATATAGGAATAGTAAATAAAGAAGGGATGAGGAATCTGTGATTAAATGTGACTAATTAGGATTAGGATTGAGAATGTAGGAAGACCTAATAGGCCCATATGTTATGACCCGTTAATTAGCGAATGACATGAGGCTGGGCTTCTCTTGAGGTCGCTATATAGTTGGTGATTGGGTCCGGATCTATTATTTTTAGTTTAAGAGATTAGGTGGACCTTGGACGACTATTTGGGTTAATTCTATGTCCAAACAATTATTACATAAATAGCTGGTCAAATTCAAATGTTTTACTTTTTCTAATCGGTATACATAGATTATACACAAATATACATATATTATACATGTATTATACATATATTTTACATCAACCAGCTATTTTTAATTTAAGAGATTAGTTGTACGGCTATTGGGTTAATTCTATGTCCAATATTTAACAAAATAATTGCGTTTCAATCCCAAACAAATTATAATTGGCTATATGATTAATAAATAAATATAGAAACTTTGAAACTATACATTGATTCCGAAGACGAAAAGGATTGACAAAAAATATAGATTGATTCCTAAGAGGTTGGGCCAAATCTCAATTGAACAGGTCACAACTAAGTGCCTACCCAAATGGTAGTAATGATGATTTAAGGTTATTTTTGCAATCACTAAAATTAAAATTAAGCTAATATAATTATAGGTGTAACCAAATATGGAGCCTGAAAAAAGAATGAGGAAAAGTTTAAATAGATCAATGATTTTAGAATGGTTTCTCCAAATCTCACATCTGAAAAAGATCTTACAAGTAGCTGGAAATTGAGAAGCATGTAACAGAGAATCACAGCTCATCAAATGTTATGTTTTACATAAAAGATTTAGCCATGACAAACTCTGCTATATGATGGTTCCTAGTTAAATTCTCTTCTATAATCAGAAATAGCATGGCATTAGTCAATAATACAGGAAATCAAGATGCTCTTTGTTTTTTCGCAGTTTTCAGTGATGAAACAAAGTCATCATCTGAGTCTTCATCTTCAGATGAATCATCCTTCTTCCGTTTCTTTGACTGCTGCTTCAATTTACCTCCAGAATCTGGTGTTTTCTTTGTCTGTGTTGATAGAGGGGTCGACGATGTCTTTTTCGTAACAGTAATAGATTCTGTGCTCTTTTTCACAGTCACAACAGTTTTCATTGGTGAACCAAGCTTTTGTTGTTGAGCCTTCTTTTGTTTCTTCTCCAAAACTTTCTTTGCCAAGTCCTTGGGAAGCAAACCAGATTCCATCATCCTGCAAAAATATCATTACAAGCATATAATAAGTTCAATCCAACAGCAATGCATGGTTGATGAGTTTTGCAGAACCACTACGAACAAACTTGGCTTTAAAAGTTAACAGTTTCAAGTACACATTTCGAATAATGAGATTCATCAAGATCAATTTATGGTATCACCAATGGTCGGAAAAAAACGTTGAGGAACTACTCATGCATAGATATTGCTTGTATTGGTTCTATTTCACACATTTATAGACTACTGCCGAATTCATAGAAGAAACTAATTCCATTTGCAAAACCTCACACGCTGCTTTTAAAGATCAGGTGATACGGTGAGATAGAAAGCGAAGGGAGATAATTTGTATCAGTACAAAGATGAGAGACAACGAACATAGCGTTTTAGCATCAAACCATAGTGGCCTACAAAATTTGAGGAGCGTAGTCTCAAAAAAGCAATGCAGACAATGTCCTACACACTTTGAAGCTTTTTTTTTCTTCAAAAGGACAGCCATAAATAAACCGTAAGATTTCTTCAGAAATAAAATGAAAGATTATGGGATGTTCCATAAAAATAACTGCAACAATATAGAACATCAAAATCTTCATAAAATATCACCAACTAAAGTCACATGATGTTATGTCCTTTATAAGTGATATAAAGAAAGTGATGCCACTGATATTCCCAAATATCATTCTTTATGCATGCAAAAGCCATATGATTTGAACATAACAAAATAGTGAACGTCAACCAACAAAGTTCTAGAGAAAGCATTGCATGCTTAAGTTTCAGGATGGGCATACTTTATTTGCATTATAAACACTACCAACAACCATCACGACAACAAATTGTTTTGAGGATCAACTTTATCTGAATTCCCTACCCATGCTCAACGACAAACTGCTTCACACACTACATCTAAACCAAGGTCAATAAAGTGAAATTATCATCTACAATCAACTGGTTGACACTATCCATTTTCTCATTCTAGATGAAAACTGCAACGAAGATATAAGTTTTTCACCTTAACATCTATCATAGTTTAGGTGTGAAAACAACTGAAATTATCATCTACAGTCAACTGGTTGAAACTATCCATTTTCTCATTCTAGATGAAACTGCAATGACGATATAAGTTTTTGTTCCAGATCTTAATACTTGAAAGATGATTTTCCGAGTGTCCAAACTAAAATTGTGAATTAGACCAATCATCACGCGCTCAACCTCGTAGACTATAACTATGGTGGCCAAATTTGTAGTTGCATTTAACAAGCCAAAAGGGCAAAGTCAAAATGCATATTCCTTGTCCACTGAATACGAACTCCATTAGCAACTTCACTAAGCATTCCGTACTAAACCGACAACTTATATTAAGCAATGCTTCTTTGTTTAAAAGAAGGAAAAAAAGTTACTTGTAAGTGTGACTTGCGAGGGCTATTCTTTTGAACATAGTTCTGCTTATATCATATGTGTTTCCTTGGCTGCTTCCAGCCTACTTACACTTTCATGCACATTGATATTCAAGCACACGTTTCGTGTTTCCACTATCCATTGTACAATAAGAAAATATATTAACCATGCAATCTAAGGGGCAAACGCACAGTTCATTGGGACTTGTGAGGAATCTATAAGCAAAAGACAGAAAACTCTTGTTTCTGTCTGATAATGAATAGTTCTAAACCACTATTTATCCCCAAATTCAGCCTAGTGATAGTTAATCACTGGATGATAACCATATTTCAGATCTTCCTACTCCAAACCATAATAAGTGTATGACCAAATGAATGTATGATCCAATATAGAAGTATCAACCAGGTAAATCACATATAATCTGTTAGTACAAGAGCAAATATCGACCTTAAGGGCATCATAACATTCAAAGTTTCTCTTTTTAAAAGCAATCAGTAATTGAAAGAAGATAGAGACAGCTTGACGGCCACTCAATAATGCAAAATTGTTCGAAAGGGAAAATTGTATACCAGATAGCTGCTAGTTCACTGTTGGGCACTTGCTGGTACAAGGATAAATAGAAAATCCTTAATGGGTCTCTCTGAAAAATCAAAAACATAACAGTATATCATATTAAGAATCTGAAAAGAATGTTCTTAGCCAACGCATTCACAACTATAAGTTATAAAAAAAAGACATACTTCCTCAGGAGGATCTCTCTTCTGACCAGGCAAATCATAAACTTTCTTTTCCCTTTTCTTCACATTGCTGCCAGCATTTTTTGTTCCTTTCTTCTTATCCTCCACCTCCTCTTTCTTCACAACTTTCTGCACATTAAACCCAAATTAAAATCATAAAAAAAAACACTCCCTTTACCTCATTAAATGTAAACATTCAACCAAATGCCTATACTTCTTATACATCAAAAGGGCAGCCCCATGCACTAAACTCCCACTATATCCAGGATTCGAGAAAGGGCCGGACTATCATGGGCGAAGCTACACTATGGTAAAGGTGGTCAATTGACCACTCTTCGTCGAAAAATTACACTGCGTATATACGTAAATATTAGGTTTTAGATGTATATAACATATATAGAACACCCTTTGTCATGGATTTTTTTTTACTTCTTTCAAGCTTGAACACCCTATGAAAAATTTCTAGCTTCGCCACTGCGGACTATAATGGTCTATTATATGCAGCCTTATCCTTACCCGGCATTTCTTGGGAGGATTTTTTCACAACTCGAACCCGTAACCTCCCAACTTTACCAGTTACGCCAAGGCTCCCCTTCAACTTGTTATACAATCATAAGTTTCAAAAAAAAATCTTTCTTTCTTAAACTCCATGACAAGTCAAACAACATCGCATAAATTGGGGCGGGGGAGTAAAAACCTAAACAGAAAAGATAACAAGCACAACAAAAAGTGCATGAAGAAACTAACTTTATCAGTTTTGCTGGAGCTTTTCTTGGACATGGATGAGAATTCTTCTTCTTTTTTGAGCTTGAGGTTTTTAGGGGTCTTTTTGGAAATGGGTTCTTCAAAATCATCATCTTTTTCTTCTTTTTTCACCTTAGCATTTTTGGAAGGCTGAGATTTTGAAGCAGCATTGTTGTTAGGTTTCTTTTTGTTGTTTAAAAGAGAACCAATGCTTTCTTCATCATCAAATTCCTCTTTTTTCAGTGACTTTGAGTCTTCAAAAGGCATTTTTCAAAATGGATGTTGAGAGAGTTTGAGAAATTAGTGAAATTTGAGGTGGAAGATGTATCAATGCACAGGTGGGAGGGTTTCTCAACGAAGCAGAAGACGTTTCTCCTGGGTATTTGATTTTGGGCCTGAAAAAGTATTCGGGTTCTGGAACGAAGTGCACCAGTAGCCACGTTTAAGCCTGCAATTTAAAATATATTTATATATTAGCCAATGTGAGCCACTAATTTGGAATTCAGGATTTTAGTATTCTAAATTTTTGAGCTGCTAATTTAAAATTCAAGACATAAAATTCGAATTTTTTAACGCAATTTTCGATCTCTAGGACACAATGTTCTGAAGTTTTGAACTTTGAGGTTTAAATTTAAGGACGTCGTATCCTGAAGTTTGAGTGAATTGGCTAATCATTAAATACATTGTAAACTATGAATATATTTTAAATAATATATTTAAAAATGGCTTAAGTTTTAAGCCCAATAACTGCAAGGCCCAATTACAAACCCATCAACTGTAGAAAGATATGTGCAATTTATTTCTAACTTTTTACTTTTACTAAAAAGAAGAATTAACCCAAATAGCCGTTCATCTAATCATTTAAACTAAAAATACTCTGTGGTGTAATAATATATGCATAATTTATGTATTATGTGTGTTAATTGTACATAATCAATGTATCTATGTATATGACAAGAAAAAGTAAACAATGAATATGCTCGACTATTTGTATAAAGATCCCTTACTAAAATGACACAACTTTGCTTAGCATCACATAAAGTCACTTAATAATTTTTTATAACATAAAAATCATTCAACTTTGTCCGAATAATTTTTAGCTTCACACGATATTTTTCCAGCTTCGATTTTCGATGCTCTTATTTCTAGTGTCACTTCAAATATTGTTTAAATGACTACTATGGGTTTTTTTTCAAAAAAAATTGACTAATTAGAAGAGAGGTATATATAAGCTTCTTATGAAGGAAGAAATAATACTTTGAAATAAGTACAAAAATGTTTTTTTCTTGTGTAAGTGTAATATTACTTTCAAATAATTCCAGAAACTTCAATTAAAAAAAAAAGAAAAAGGAATGATTGCCAGCCGAAGTATGAAAAAATTTATGGACATGAATTTTACTGGAAACTAAAGAACAGGGACATGATTTGATTAAAAAAAGTAATTAAAATTGTAGTTAAAAAGAGGAGTATTTGTTGATAGGTCAGTAAAACTCCATTCCTTTTTCGGTTCGTGTAGAAGTAGAAAAAGAAATCGAGTACAGGAGGAAAAACAGAAACTGCTCAGCGAAGTTGCTCTGGCATGACTGTTTACGTGTCGCACCCGTATTGATACGAAATTAGTATAGATGTAGGTAAGGGATTCATATCTATTTTGGTCAAATAATTTTTTATACTTTGATCACGACGGACAGAAAAATTCGAGACGAGATATAATTTGATTACCGAAATCAGAACTAAAACTAGGATACATTTGAAGAAAATAACATATCTTATCTAGGAAATCAATCTTTTACTTATCTACAACTTGAGAATAAAAAAGAAATCCACGCTTTACAAGTTATAGGTAAGTGTTCCATAAAATTTCTCATAAATTAGAGAGATTTTTATTTTTTGTTAATTATTTTTAGCCGGATTTCCTGCACTCGTATCTGTACTAGATCCATATCCCTGAATCTTAAAATTTACATCTTGAAAGATTCGAACTCTGGATCCGCACCCGTATCGGACACCCGCATCCATTCCGTGTAACTTAGCTCCTAAGTATTTTATACTTTCTAGAACCATAAGTTTTTCTCGTTACTAATATTTATTAAAAAAATATAATATATTAGTATATAGTTTTATAAAATTAATATTCGTCAAAGTTTTTGTACACAAAATGAGCCTTTTTTGTAGTGAATGATTTAATGTGTCTTTTTTATACCACAAGTACAAAAGTCTTATTCTTAAATTTCGTGTTCACTCAAATGAGTTTACGTAAATTAAAATGAATGGAGTATATATATTTGAACCTAACAAGCCAAAGAAAAAAAAAAAAAAAGGGTAGAATTTCTTTTCTTTCATATACATGTTCACTTTAGATTAGACATGCATCTTGAAGCTTGGCAGTGCTATTCATTAACCAAAAGTCAGGCAACTTTAAGCTTTTCAATTATGCACAAGTTCTACATATATTTTTATTTATTTAATTATGGTCATTAAAGTCCCTTTTCTTACTATTTTGGGAATTTCTTTTCCATATTTACCATGTTAACTATGTTATCGCCTGTGTGTTAAAACTCAGAAAATCAGAAGAACTGTTAGAAGAAACAGAAAATATGTATACACGATAAGTAATATTCCGAGTCCACAATTTTCTTGTGTGTCCTTAAGGAATTTTAACCCCCTCACAAGTTGCCAAGGTAATGGATTAAATCCTCCCAGAATGAAATGGAATAACCTTCCTGCAACAGTGGCAATACCAACTGTAGGATACCAACAAACTCAAAGAACGGAGCAAGATCACACTTACGAATTTGAGAGAGAGAGAGA